>VMDR010027763.1:0-13441 GCA_007922815.1 Macrotus californicus | reverse complement strand
CCACCCTGCCCAGAAAGGCCCAGGAGCTAATATTTAATTAAGTACTCATTTGTTCATTTAATCATTGAGTCTGTAAATATTAACTGAATGTCAGATAAGAGGATACAAAGATTAATAATACATGTATCATGCCATTCTGGTGATTACTCTTCAGCAGGTGAAATCAGAGTAGGTCATACATAGATTCTGGTTAAAATATAAGGACCATAGAAAAACCTAGATATTGCTCAAGTTTAGACACAAAAAGAGGGAACATGGCATTAAATTCTTAAAAATGCTAAGAGCATTTCTTCTTCATTAAATTCACCAGTTCATCATGAACAAAGTTGGGTATTACTCATGTTATAGATTATGTATTAAACATTTATTTAATACTATTTTTATTGCTATTGTGGGGCCAAAAGCCTTCATTGTTTTTTATGATTTATCTAAGACATCTGCATAGCGCCTAACAGAACGGCCATTCAGTGAATGGTGTCTTTCAATTGCTCACATGATAAAATATTCACTTTTTGATATAGTAAATATTCATCATAAATATTATAAAGAAAAACTGTAGATGTTCTTCCTTCTTTCATGAGGAGTGGGACAATCGAAATGCAGGCAAGAGAGACAAAATTCCTAGAAAATCCACAAAGAAAAACAAACTGTTCCTTTGTTAATAGAATTGACTCACTGAATGCCATTTGGTAACCATCTGCGACACATGGGTTTAATTACATACAGCTAAAAAAAAACTGGCTGTATTTCTTCTTTTTGCCTTTTAAGAGATTATAATAAAGATTGCATTAAAAGGATTAAGCAACACAAGTGACCATTAGAATGACATCTTTCATCCTAAAACCATGCAGCCCCTGAAACGCACAATATTTTAAGCCTTTAAAACCACTCTAGCAAACCTCCTGTGTTCTTTGACTGGTTTCGCTGGGAAGATCATCACCAGAAAGCTGTAATTAAATGTCAGTATTTGGTATCACGGCAGGTGCTCTCTTGCCTAATAGTTTTGGAGGCTCCCTAAATGGATAACTGGCCCACCAAGTGAGTAAAAATAAACAAATGCAGTTATTTTTCATCCTTCAGGAAAATTTTAAAGCACCGCCTGGATCAACCTACCTATTTATCATCATGAACTGTGAGAAAGACACCTTCCAGAGCACTGCAGTTTCTCTGTCGTGACTCCCGAGTAACTACCTCCCCTTGTTTTATTTCTTTTAGTGCCAAGTGCCCCGCCTCAGAACGTCTCGCTGGAAGTGGTCAATTCGAGGGTAAGCTGTTGACATGTTCACTGTGTTGTTACCTGTGCACATATAGCTTTGGCTCACCGCCCCCCCCCCACCCCCGTGTAGGGGGAATGGTGTCTCCCACCGTGAAGAAATGTCCCAGAACCTCGCAGTGAGTGGTGTTGATTCCTCATCTTTGTCTACCACCCTTGAATTAATTATAGGAAGTATTTGTTTAATTTTGTACCTGATTTTATAAATGTTGCAATGATTAAAGGCTATTCCACCAGGAAAATAAGATGTCTATTCACTGGTACCTCCCACTATAGGATGCAACATGCTAGATAGAACAATTGACTTGAGCAATGAATAAAACAATTGAAAGAGAGGGATAAAGAAAGACTTTGTTTACTGACAGATTAATTCGAATTGAATGTTTCGTCACCATCCCTATTCTTCCCTTGTGAGTATAGACACTGAAGGCCATTCTTGAGGTCCAGTAAGTATGTATTTATGAAGTAATGTTACCCAGTGGTTAATGTTTCCTGGTCTGGAAAGTTTATGTAATTTTCACAAGGGTTTAAATTAGGCTAGTTATACCTGAAGAAAGGAACCTAATGCCAGAAATCAGTTTCCTAGAAACATCTTATTTCAAGTGTGTCTCAGGGTTGGAAATCAGCCCAAACCCTGTAGCAGGAAGAACAGATGAGGACTGGTCGGGGATAACTCTGTCATAACCTGTTGTGTGTGCTTGTGGAGTCACGTTACCATCCCTGGGCCTAAGCAGGGGTTTGGCCTAACTGGTCTCTAAGCTCAGGAGAGAGCACGGCTGTATCTCTTGCAAGTCTATTCCAACTAAGGGTGAGTGTCTTTTACTGAAATGTCAATAAGGCCTTACTAAGTGACCCTGGATGCTGACTGTATTTGAATATGGATTTATTACTTTCCTGAAGAGGGAATTCCTGGATTGCAAAATTGACTTTTTCAACTGATATCTGTATATTTGTCTATAGTACTTCTATAATGCGTACCCTTCTATAATATGCAGTGCTGGCAACAACCAAATGCAAGCATCCTGCGCCTGTCCTCATGTAATTATCTCCCAGCATGGTACGGCTAGAAAATGTAATTTAATTTGTTCAGGAGCTTTTCAGAATGAAGGCAGTTGGCCCAGGTGCTGGCACTCCTTTTCCTCTCCCTCCCACCCTCTGTTACCTTATTTCATAGCTTTTAAGGAATTATAGATTATTTTTCTTGGATTGTTACTGAAAGGAAAGAAACTGGATATAATGCTTTACAGTAGACTTTAAAATGTGACTCTTATATTAGGAAAACTTTTTATAAGGCTAATTTGCTTAAGATTTACTTTTAAATTTAATTATAATTTAGGGAAATATTATAACTAATTAGTTGACTAGCATGTAAAGCACAGGCTAACAGAATTCAAAGAGCTTATTAAATTGGCACTTGAGTATTTTTCTATGTTCCAACACAAAATCTCTGGGAATAAGATAATTTAGTGTATCCAAGATTCAAGATTCTTGGGCTCTTTTAAAACCTCTTCGAGATTTTGTAAAGTCATTGTGTCTCAGTTTTGTTTATTCATTCAACATTTGCTCTATGCTTATCCAATGTCTACTACATATATATAATATATGTATACATATATATAAACTGTACATACCTCATATGTGCACTCAATTATATATATATAATGCTAGGTACTATCTATCTACTATATCTCCATATATGTATAATGCTAAAGACATGAACAGTCTTTGTCTCCAAGGAGCTCAGAGTTTAGTAGAAAAACATGTGAGAGAAAATTCACTTTTTATTTAGTCACACTTAACCTATTTCAACTCTTCGAAGTTGACATTATATCCTCATTGAAGAAATGAGTATTGGAGAAAACATCTCTGAAATCTCTCATGGCTTCAAACATCTGTAACTGTATTTCCACTTACAGATTCTCGATCATTTTATTTTTACAGAATTAGAGGAAATGGCACAGTATATTGGCTAAAATATACTGAACTCACCTGACCAGTTCAGATATTTATCAGCTGAGCACTGTTGGGTGATTGTAAGGAATGAAACATTAAACCCAAGTTGAAAAGAAAACGAAAACATCACTGGCATGGATTGTTGGGTTTAGGTTTTCTAAGTGCAGAATATTGGCTTCCTCTCCTGCACTCCTCTCTATTGTTGAGATCTTTATCCTTGAACACCAGATGCATCTCTGTGGCTGTCACTGTGTCACATTTCTGAAAGCTGGGACCCCATTAGTTAGTCACAGCTCGATACTATGTGTGATGCCTTCTCTGTAACAGTAGAAAATGTGACTGTTTTCTTCCTGAATCTTAAAACCTCTCACTCCTGTGTCAGCCAGCATCATTTGGCATGCTTACATAACTTGAAAATGAGTTCAGTGATCATACAATTCCCTTTATCCAGAAACTGCCCAAAGGGAGAACTAAAACAGCAACTTCCAACTCCAGTAAACAAGCTGATCATTTGGACCCCAGATGTTTTAACATCTTTTTTAAAAACAATACAGAGGGAACCTAAGTGTCATTTCATGGGGTAGCTAACCTCAGAGGGACATGCTTCTGAAGATGTGGCGTGAAAGTATGTGTTTAGACTGAGGTTTCTGTCTCCTATCCTTGGGCTAGTGATAATTCTCTTTTCAACAGAAGTGATAGCCAAGTGAATAGCAGAGTGAGGCATTTGCATTTGCCCCCCATCTGTGATACCCACTTGTTAGGTACTGTGAGCAACAGTGTGAAAATGAAGAGGAGGGGAAAAGCTAAAGCAATGGGAAGCCAAGAGCCACTGTGAGTTCCGATATTAATTTGCAGGTCCTCTGCAGTTTCCTGTCTGAAGTCGGGGTTGTCTTCTCTTGGCTGTGCAGAGGACACTTGAGTTCAGATTGCTCCCCACTGCATCACAGCCTCCCCAGAAGCCTCCGTTTACAGAGGCGTTCTGGCAGTACCTCACCAGGCTTTCCACACTTCCTGTAAACAGTGGTCCCTCCTTACATGTTATACAGAGCCACGGGCCTCAGAGAGCTCTGGAAAAACTATTATAAGTTTGTTTCTTTTTGAATCACCCTAAGTCCTTCCTAAAATAGGCGCTGATATGGACTGTTTTGGAGCCAGAGGTCTTAGTCCTCCCCTCACAAATAGAGTGGGTTTCTGAAATGGATTTAGTGCAGAGAGAGAAGACAGAAAGGAGTCCTTGGATGATTGATTCTATTTCATAATAACTTAGAGAATGGCATTCGCTTCCTGATGGACAATTTAAGTACAATAATATTTATACCCACAAACACTGGTGTTTGTCCTCAATCATAATGCACAGAGATTTCTGTTTGAACACAGTGCCTGGTGCGGTTATCCATCAATTCAGTTCAAGGGGATGTAGATCTCGTGTGTTTATTTTATTGATTCATTTATTGATTCATTACACAACTGTTCTTTGAGTATAGCTAATGTCCAGGGAATTCTGATGGAAACACTTTGGGGAAAGGTGTGAGAATAGGAGCACAATTATAAGGGGGGCAGTGTTCTCTCAGTTCTTACAGCTTGGTCTTTCTGTTTGTGTCTACAATTTGTGGAGCAGACTGACTACAAATTTATATATTATGTTAAAATCAGAGTACATGTAATTCATGAGACCCCCCTCAAAAATAAAACTATATTTGGTCTGCAGTTAGGATAGAATCATATTCATATATATGCTATTATATTTACATTTATAAAAACTGATAATTATTTTATTGTGGTAACATACAAAATTGACCATTTTAACCATTTTTAAAGGTACAATAATATAAGTATACTCACATTGTTTTGTGACAATCACCACCATCCATTTCCAGAACTCTCATTACTTTTTACAATGAAATAATATCTTTCTCTTTTTTTCTGTTTATCTTTTACTTTTCCTTGTATTTTTTCCACTGCCATTTAGCCCCCATATATCCTTCTCCCTTCCGCCATCACCACACTGTTTTCATGTCCATGAGTCTCTTTTACCTTTTTACTCAATCCCTCCACTCCCTAAATTCTCTCCACCCGTAGGTGTCATCCTGCTCTCTATTTATGAGTCTGTCTCATTTTGTTTGTTAGTTCAATTTGTTCATTAGATTCCACATATGAGAGAAATCAGATAGTATTTGTCTTTCTCTGACTGGCTTATTTCACTTAGCGTAATATTTTCTAGGTCCATCCATGCTGTCACAAAAGGTATTTTTTTTTCTTTTTAGTCTGTATCCATCAACTATTAATACCCCAGTCCTCCCCTTCCTCCTGGCCCTGACAACCACACCATTCTACATTCTGTACCCTGACTTACTTTATAATAGGGTAAGGAAACCAATTAATGGAAAATGTTTGATTGCCTCTTCGCTTTATCTTACTAGAGAAATGAAACATTTTTAAAGTTTTAGGTCTCCACTCCCACAGGGAAAAAAGGAAGGATATGATGAATCACAGTGGTCAAGAATATAGGCGGATGATTTAATTGGCCATGAGAAATACCTCATTTCCCACTATTGATAGTACTTTCCAAATATTTCTGTTCCAATAACCCACATTTATGATTTTAAAAAATCCCTGATAAAGCTAACTGTCAAAGTCAATAACAAGGACCCAGAACTATGTACATGGGATTGTCCCCAGGTAACTGCAAACCTAATTTTGTCCATTAGCTGCAGTTTCAGGTCCTGTCACAGTTTAGACTAGAGTTTCTCACCTCAAGTGATCTTTTGATTTTTTTTAAGCTCCAATAAGTCAACAGTTTCCACCTTATTTCAGCAAAAAAAAAAAAAAATGAATGGATAAGAATAAACAATAAATGGGAAAAACATTAGGATAGTAAAAAAAGTTGGATAACCAATTTTAAAATAATATAAATGCATCATGCCAATTTAAATGCATTCCATAAATAAGTCAAATAAGAGAATAGTCGGGAAATTCAAAACATATCTTTGTATCACACTATCACTCACTTATATTTAGAGCTGCTCCTCCCAAAGTCTGTCCCGGAGACTACTTGTCTCATGGTCTTTGCTATGTTTTAAAAAGCGGTGAGAAATAGAAAGTCCCTTATTAGAGATATCAAAGGTTGTGAGAAGTATTTGATTTAACTCAGCTTTGCCCAAATTATTTCTTTCTACAAAAGCCTTTTATACTCAATGATATCTTTAAAACTTTTTCAAACTTACTTACCTTAAGGGCATCATGTATATTCCCAACAAGAACAAAGTGCTCCATAAATTGAACAATCTTCCCTCCCCAAAAAGTATATTCTTACCTAAATTAATTTAAAGCAAATTGCATTAAGTTTACAAAAGGAGAGAGAGGGGGAAGACAAATTAAATTTTTGGAAAGCTAGACATGAATATAGAAATAGTCTTTCAAGTACCTATGCGCCTAATTATAGAAGAGGGACCTGAGAATTACCTGTGACATCTATTAAGGACCTGAATAAGTTGGAGATACAATTAACTCTCCATGCCAATATGAACTTTTTAGAATGAAAATTAGATTGGAAAAACACTTTCTGGTCAGTTCTCATCTTCATATTTCAAATACTTAAATATATCATTTTTTACTCTTTTGTGTTTTGAGGTTATTGTACTTGCCCTTTGCAGATTTATTATAGTCACAGCCCTTTAGTATATCTGCACAAAGAATTTTGACAGAGACTAAACTATGTGATAGAATACCATTCTCTTTTGAGTCCTAGTCACACTTTAATGTCATCTTGTAATTTGTACTTCATCACACGCATTTCTAATGGTTCCATTTCTGGTTAACTCCAAAGGCACAGCTCACTTTAGCCTTTCCATGAAGTTTAATGAGATTTCCCTCAAGTCATACATTTTTGAAAAGTGGGAGGTTTAATAATGGACTTAAAATAAATGGACCTGGGTCTAGTTGTAAGGTCTCTGATTTTAATTTATTTCATGGAAGTTTCTCTTATCGTTGGAATGATTGATTAGTTAGAAGACATGAGCAAGTTCAGTTCTGCCACTTACTAAAAGCAGTTGCTAACCATGCGATTTGATTTTAGAGAAGTTGAAACATTTCCCTATGTGCAAAAAAAAAAAAAGTAATTCACTAAGGTAGCTTAAAATATTGTTTACATTTGAAAACAACTGTTAAACTACAAATACTTGAGCCTGACCCATGTAGCTTAGTTGACTGGGCATCATCCCTCAAGGCAAAAGGTCACTGGTTTGATCCCTGGTTGGGGCACAGGCCTGGGTTGCAGGTTGGGTCTCTCTCTGGTCAGGGTACAAAAGAGACAACGGATGAATGTTTCTCTCTCACATCAATGTTTCTCTCCCTCTCTCCCTGTCTTCCCCTGTCTCTAAATTAAGTAAATAAAATCTTGGAAAAAATACAAATGTGTAATGTGAAATATTTAAGATATTAACATGAGTCATTGTAAGTCATTGTAATTAACATTTTTGACATTTAAGGAGCTAATAATAATAATAATAATAATAATAATACTGGCAATAACTGACTTTTTCATCAGGCATTTTGTGTCTGGCAATGTGAGAAGCCATCAAAGCAGCACTTCATTTAATTCTTATAACAATCTTATTTGTTAAGCTAATTACTGGAATACTACTTCGAGCTGCACTTATTACTGAAAAAGCTACCTGATGGTAGTCCAATGTCCTTCTTTCCAAGAACTTACTTACATTCAAGGACAAGCAGATAGACTGATAAGCAAACAGAGAAATGAATAAGTAATACAATGGAATGGTAAGTTCTCTGAAGAAAATTAAGCACAGTAATGTGCTAGAAAAGAACTTAGTTTCAATCGAATTTCGGGAAAAGCCTTGTCAGGAGATGACACTTGAGCTGAGACAAATATAGGAAAAAGAGCCAGCTTTGTGCACACTCGGGGTAAACCATTTCAAGTACTGCTAACAAGTAGTACAAAAACCTTGAAAAGGGACCTATGTGTACTTGACTGTGACTCTGAAGTAACAGCAATATGAATGGATCATAGATCGCTGAGTCAGGGTCTGATCCTGTGGGGCTTTATGGGACACGGTACAAATTGAGATTTCATTCTGTAGATAATGAAGAGAATTTTTAAAAAAGGAGTGATCCCATTCACCTTTTCAAAGATCAAACTGCTGTGAGAAAAATTATTGGGGATGGGCAAAGTAGAAGGCAGGAGACCAATTAGGAGGTAATTGAGCCCTCTGGATAAGAATATTTTAGCTGGAACCAGCAGTTAAAGCAGGTGAATAAAACACTAGGAAAAGTCATGGTATGTACTGGATCTAGAACAAATAAAATTGGCTTAAGTGTCGGGTATAAAGGACAGAGAGAAGAGGAGCATTGAGCATAGACATTAGATTTTTGGCCATAAAATACCTGAGTGGATTGTAGAGTTCTTTAATGAGATGAGGCTGAGTGGAAAGAAAAAATGGTTTAAAGAGAACAATAAATTATTTTGGGGGTATTTTTAATTTAAAAAACCACTACACATACAATTAGGGATGCCAACCACGTGGACAACTTGGTCTGTAAGACGAGAGATCTGATCACTAGTCATTCAGGAGGGAGAAATTTAGGAGCAACCGTCATATCAATGACACCCTGGGGGAGACTGTAGTTAGAAATAAAATGGTTGAACCTTGGGATACTGCACGTTTGGAAGATGCAAGAATGGTGGGCGAAAACAAACAAGGGCCATGTCCCAGAAGCCAAGGGGGAAGAGTGTTTCCAAAACATGGGTGCTGCTCACTATGTCATATCGATGAAGGATTTAGTAAAAGAACAACAGCAAAGTGATCTCTGTGGGAGAAGGCGTGGAAATGCAGAGTTGAAGGGCTGCCTTGAGTGACTTTAGATGATGTGTTCTTTTTTTTTTTTTGAGCAGTTTTGCCCTAAAATAAAGCAAAGAAATGGATAGCAACTTGAGGAGGTGGTGAGCTTGAGGGAGGTTTCCTTGTTTATTTTATTTAGTTATTTTTGTTGTCCTTTCTGTTTTTGAACACAAGAGGGATTACGACTTTTGGAAATAGTGCAGTGCCTAGGGGAGCATCGTCATCCAGAAGAGAGAATGGAAATGGCAGGAGTGCAGTACTTTGAACAGGCAGGAAGGCAGCTTTCAGTGGAGAGGAACAGGTATGTCAGTCTCCGTAAGATAAGCAACGGCAGAGAGTGGGTGTGGATGCAGTTACATCAGTCAGTTTGGAGCTGGGACGATAAGAAGTCCTGAGAAACGGTCAGCACGAGAGTGTAAAGTCTTAGAGGATTTGAAGACGGGGCAAAAGATGAGAAAGAATTCAGACTGTAGAAAAGAAATAACATACATGAAATTCTGATTGCTCAGCAGTGAGGACCGACCATTTGAGATTTGTTGTCCTGAACTTAATGTGAAATTAGCCAACACAATTGTTTTTGTTTTTCTCCCCATCGTTGGTTGTTTGGTTGCGGGGCTAAGGTAGGCAGATAGTTGGATTGTATTCGGTTTGGTGTCTTCTAGGGGAGAAGAGGTGGAGTGAGTGAAGAGGTTTTCCAGAGAGTAATTAAAAAGAAGACTCATGGAATCTAAACTGTCTAAGGAAGAAAAGCAAGGGAGAGGGGGTGGAGGTTGATGGATATGAATGTGTGATGTGGTCAGTAGACTGTATAAATTATTCCCATTTTACCAAAAAGAACACTGAGGCTTAAAGAGGCTGTCCCTTCCCTTGATGCCACAGGGAGGAAGGGGCAGCCCTTGGATCAGAACCCAAGCAAGGCTTGTCAGCCCCCTGGCCACAGTGCTTCCTGTATACAAGGCCATATGAGGGAAGGATACAAATAAGAATTCAAAAATAAGCTTTGCCTTTAAGTGGTTTACCTTCTCCATGGAATGAGTTTCCAGGCAGAATATCAGGTCTAGACCAGAAGCTAGGGTTCATCCATCCAGCAGACACCAGAATGTGTGGAAAGCATGGGAAGAGAGGGGTATAATTCCTGAGGAAGGGAGCTAAGGAGGAGATTGAAAAAAATCTGTTTTCTGACTTCCCAGTTTTTCCTGCACTGAATGTGCATGTGAGATTCTACCCCTCACAACTACGTATTTCTCCCTAAAGTCCAAAAAACACATCAGATGAAGTAGGTTGTTAAGTGAGCGATGCTGATGGCTTAGCAAACTATGTTAAACCATCTAAAAGAGTTCTGGCCGTTTCCAGACAAATTTCTGGTTTTTCCTCAATTCCAAGTTCTAGCATGTATTTGTTATTGAAAGTGCGAAGGGGAAAAATTGAGGTCACAGAGAAGAGCTTTACTTCAACCTTCAAGGTTTATTGCCAATAGAAATAAAACCTCTAATTGTTTTAGCAGCTGTGGTGTGGGGCCATTAGGAAATGTTCTGTTAGACTCAGAGAAAATTCAAGTAAGAGAACTGGGCATACATTTCATTAGCAAACATTGTCAATTTAAATAATAAACAAAACTAAACCAAATGGGCTTAAATTAGACAAGGAGTATAGAGCAAATGTTTCCAGGTAATAGTAGTGCAACTATGTAAATAAAAGTAGTATTTTAAGATATAGCTGCTTTAGCAACAAAACTAACTCTAATATATAATCCCCTGAACTCATTTGACTTTAATCTTATTAAAAAACCCACGACACCACAAAAGTCCTAGAGGGGAACATAGGCAGGAAAATCTCAGATATTCCACACAGCATTATTTATACCAATATGTCCCCTGGAACAAGGGACATAAAGGAAAGAATAAACAAATGGGACTTTATTAAATTAAAAAGCTTCAGCATGGCTAAAGAAAACATCAGCAAAATGAAAAGGGAACTAAGTGTATGGGAAAACATATTTGCCAGTGAGACCTCAGACAAGGGTTTGATCTCTGAAAGATACAAAGAACTCACACAGCTCCACACCAGGAAGACAAACAATCAATTAAAAAATGGACAAAGGACCTGAGCAGACACTTCTCCAAGGAGGACATACACATAGGAAAGGATGCTCAGCATCACCAGCAATCAGAGAGATGCAAATTAAAACCACAATGAGATACCACCTCACAGCGGTCAGAATGGCCATAGTCAGCAAATCAACAAATAATAAGTATTGACAAGGTTGTGGAGAAAAGGGAACCCTGATACACTGTTGGTGGGATTGCAGACTGATGCAGCCACTGTGGGAAACAGTTTGGAATTTCCTCAGAAAACTAAAAATGGAATTGCCTTTTGACCCAGCAATTCCACTGCTAGGATTATATCCTAAGAACCCTGAAACACCAATCCAAAAGAACCTATGCACCCCAGTGTTCATAGCAGCACAATTTACAATAGCCAAGTGCTGGAAGCAACCTAGGTGCCCATCAGTAAATGAGTGGATCAAAAAGCTGGTACATTTACACGATGGAATTCTACGCAGCAGGAGGAAAGAAGGAACTCCTACCCTTCACGACAGAATGGATCAAACTGGAAATCATTAGGCTAAGTGAAGCAAGCCAGGTGGTGAAGGACAAATACCATGTGATCTCACCTATAAGTGGAACCTAATCAACAAAACAAACAAGCAAGCAAAATATAAACAGAGACATGAAAATAACAAACAGACAGTGACCAGAGGGGAGGGGAGAGGTGGATAATAGGGGAAAGAAGCAGAAGGGTCATCAAGGAACACATATAAAGGACCCATGGACAAAGACAACAGTGGGGGGAGGGTTGAATGTGGGAGGCGGGGCTGGGTAGGGTGGGGGAGAGTAATGGGGGAAAATAGGGACAACTGTTATTGAACAATAAAAAGAAAAAAGAAAGAGATAAAATCTATCAAGCCATGAAAAAACCTGGAGGAAACATGAAAGAAACCAGTTATCGGGGCTACCATACTGTTCCAACTATATGACATTCTGGAAAAGGCAAAACTATTTTTACAGTAAAAAGATCAGTGGTTTCCAGGGGTTGGAGGGGGAGGGAAGGATGAATAGTCAGAGCACAGAGGATTGTTAGGTCAATGCAACTATTCTGTATGATACCACAGTGGTAGATGCATACATTTTGAACATTTGTCCACACAATGTACAACTCCAAGAGTGAACTCTCATGCAAACTATGGACTTTGGGTGACAATGATGTATTATTCATTGATTGTAACAACTATGTCCCTGCAGTGCAGAATGTCAATACTGGAGGAGGCTGTATATGGGGGAGGGTATTTGGGAACTCTGTACTTCCTGTTCAATTTTGTTGTAAACCTACAACTGTCTAAAACTTAAAGTTTATTAATTAAAATAAATATCTAAGAGAAAACCCACTAACATTAGATAATCAATATATATTCTCCATAACACTCAACATCAGAATCTACTTATTTATCATGTTGCTCTTTCACATAGAAAATGGTAGCCTCCATTATTTTTCCAAAGTGGTTTAAAACATTGCCCAGTCCACTGGGAAACTCTCCATGTGAAACTGATGGTATCCAAGATCACCATCTTCATGTTTCTGGAACATTTTGTAGAAAGTACTCTATTTTTAATGCAAATGGACTTTTCAAATACACCAAAAAGCACATAATAGGTTAAAAAGTATTGAAGAACAATTTAATATTTTCAGAAAATTAACTTAAGGTCATGTTACATATCTAATTTTAATGGAACTGGGAGAGATTACTTGTATTTTCTGCAAATTACTTTGTTTCAAGGAAAATGATATGAAATTTTGTGAGGTTTTTTTTGTAGTAACTCAAGTTTCTCCTACCTATACATTTCTCATCTTTCAGAGAAATCTATTTGACAGACCATGTGGTATTTTGGCTGATAGGCAGTAGTTATTAATCAGATAGTTACCTATTTTAGTTTTACGTGGGTAAAGAGAAACACACGAAAGGGATTTGTATGTGAAGAAATGCCTCACACTGACTTTAAATAAAATTAATCTTTTTAAAACATAAAGCTGACTGGAGCTTCGTATCTTTTATGCACAGAAGAATCTAAATGTCACAAAGAATATAAATCCATGTCCCTGGCAATAATGCCAACATGTATCTCTCAAGAGATGTCTATATTTTAATATCTCCAAGTTGAGTTTTCGTTTTTGGACTTCAATGAAAAAAAATACATATTTGTATTTAGATACTAATGTACATAATGCTCTTGATGAAGTCAAATGTAATGGCTCTTAGAGGAAGCATTGTCAATTTTCAAAATACTCAAATGCTCTCTTA
>VMDR010027762.1:0-13443 GCA_007922815.1 Macrotus californicus | reverse complement strand
GACCATTTATGTTATATGAAGCAGCCTACTCAAGGAGTAGATCTCAGCAATGTACTAAGTATTTTGCCTGGGCTGAACCTACAATTCAGGGCAAAAAAAAAATGCATAATTTTTAATATCCATGATTACCTGTGAAAACTTTTTTTGTTATCAAGACCAAACAGGGCTGTAAAAACTTTATGCTCAATAAACTGACTTTTCCCACTTTTCCTATGTGATTATTTTTTCACCCATTGGGGAAATAAATTTATGAAGAATTTGGGACCACATTTTTAAATAGCATCCAAATAAGGACACCAAATGTCATGAAATACATTGCAGTGCTGAAGGCAGCCAAGGCTGAGAGTGGGCGCTCACCCACTGTCTCTCCACAGAGGAGCGGCCGACCTTCCAGTCTCATCTGCGCTCCTTGTGGAAGTATCTGACAGAGCCCCGCAGGCTGTTTCAGTAAGAATTCACTCTGCCATTCCTGAGTCCTTGTTTGATCAAAATACTCATGACCAACTATCAAACACTTGATACCATTTCAAAGGCCTCCTGCAAATTAGGATGCCTTGATTTACTAGAAATACAAAATAAACTATCCTAAATGTTGAATGTGACCTAAAGTTTAAGCACACCATCATCAAGCCCAACAGATAAACTCTGATAAAAGGTTTGGGAAACCTCATCCCTCTCAATGGGAGGCTGGAGAGTCTCTCCCATAAGAGGCCGGGGAGTTTACTTGGGCTTTGCAGACCATAATTCTGCCACAGTACCACAAAAACAGCCATATACAATACCAAAATAAGTGTACGTGCCTACGTCTCAGTGAAGTTTTGCTTATGGGCATTGAAATTTTATTTTCTGTGCTTTTAATGTATCATGAAGTAGCACCTTTCTTTTGTTTGTTTGCAACCATTAAAAAATGCAAAAGCCATTCTAAGCTCATGGGTCATGCAAAAGCAGAGGACAAGCTGCATTTGGCCTTGGCCATAGTTTGCCTACCCTTACTCTAAATTTCAGAAGATGATTACTGATGTTTAAACTATGATTTACTTTTTCTTGTTGCATTGCCATAGTAGTTTTCCAATTTGCCTAAAATGAGTGGTCTCTGTGTGGGCCAGTTGGCAGGTGGGTTGTGAAGATGAAAACAAACGCTGCTTGGATCGTGGGACCTTGGAGAAGTTTATTTGTAAAACTGGGACACTTACAGCACTTACCCCCACAGACCTTTCTGATGAATAACTAAGACAGAGCATGGAAATCACTTAGGACAGGTGCCTGGTGCATAATAAGAATTCAATAAATGGAAGATTATTGATAGGTTGCAGTCTCTGGTCACATGGGCTAGCATGTCCTTAATGCAAAACCAGATGCTCTAGCTGCAGCCAGCAGATTTCTAGTATCCCCTCGAGTTCATCTAACTGCACTGATTCGGATTTCTCTACTCATCAGGAAACATCTAACAATTATTTAACTGCTCAGTTTAATTTCATATAGTCTCAGGCTCTGTAGTATTAATGTGTTATCATCACTATTCATTTTGGCCGCTAAGTGTGAGCTTCCTTCATGAGCGGGCATCCCAAAAGTTGAATCTGCTTGTGGTATGGTATGCTAAAAATAAAGTTTCTGAGGCTGAAGAATGAGAGTCAGGTACTGAAACTTGGTAAATTTACCAAGGTAATGAGGAGTCTGCATCATCATCCAGACATCATGGCCTACATTACCCCCCTACCCCCCACCCCCGTCTCCAGGTGCTGAATAAGCTGTTCTGGCTATGATTTCCCTCTGGGCCTTGGTGCTCACTGCACTCCCGATTCTCTGCTTGGGAACTAGAGGTTTCTATTTAAGTGCTAGGGAAGCATTAGGTGATCAGGTGAGGAGTTTTTAGTAATCACAGTCTGTTACACAGCAGCTAAAACAAAATTATAACTGGAGAGAATGCTTTTAAAGGGGCAATAGAAGAAAATAAGGAGGAGAGAGCAAGGGCATTTTCTTCACACCACCATGATTAATTCTACTTTTTGTCAGAAATAGATATTAAAACACCAGTAAACCCCCGCTATTTAAGATTTTTAGAAATATACTTTGCATCCCTGTGCTCCGTATGCAGACACAGGCAAGCTGTTCTGGTGTGTTACAGGTTTGCTGTTGTCGACATGACCCTCAGCTGTCTTGGGGGGACCATTCTAGATGGCGGGAAATTGCACTGCACTGACTAATGACCAATTTGTGGTAGAAAGTGGAAAGCTCTGCCTGACTCACAGAAACACTCATTAGTGCTTTAATCTTTCTCCTTCCCCCGGATTGCATCTGTTAGCCTTCTTACCTAACGGACTTCGGAGTGGGCAGTGGGGACTTGGGGTGAGGTGTTTGTTAGGAATGGGTCTCTGGTTCTTTTTCTTTTAACACACATATTTTTCTTTTTATACGCGAGACCAGTGTATTTCGCCTGCAAGCAGAGCTAAGCACTCTCGGAGTAACTGACTCATTTAGCGGCGCTCGCTTGGCTTCCTGTGCTTGTCAGCGCAGGTGACATTTAGCACAGGCTTTCTCTCAGTTGTGGTAATTACCGGGCTGACACGAGCCCTCATATGCAGCCCAGATTGTTTTCCGCAGAGGTAACCAAGCAACTCCGCTTTCTCTAGAGCCGTTTATCTGGCTTTCGAATCGTGCCCATCCACGAAGGCACACATGCACGCACACACCCGTGCACGCACACACAAATAGTTTAATGTCATTTGTATGGAAATACTCTTTGTTGCTCTGACTACATTGATTTATGCCATGAGGTGGTGGAATGGGTTATCTTCATTGTATGCAACTTCTGCATGACATGCTGCTAGTGAATCCTATTAACAGAAAGGTTATTGTAATGCATCTCAGCAGTGCACGAAATGCTGCTTTAATGATGGAATTAATATGCCTGGATTTACCATTTGATGTTCTTAGGCACCAATTGTGTTCCTGATGGGATAGCAATGATTATTTTCTTTTTAATTTTTGAAAGTAGTGGGTTTTTTTTTCCCCCTCAGAGAAGTTGGTATGAAAAGAAAAGGCTTTAATAAAAGAAGCCAGTCACAATCCCTAGCAACATTTAATTATTTGCGTTGGACATATCTTACGGATGCATCAACTTGCAAGCTAACTCTTAAATTCAGACAATTTAACGTTATTTTTACCTCATCAAATTATTTATTCTGAATGCCTAGATATGAAAACTAGTCTGGCCCTTTCATATTTTCCATTTTAATTGACATTCTCCTACTTCCAGACTCTAAAATTACTCTGATCAGTTAGTTAGCAATTGTATTACAAAAATATATATAAACACTCTAGGACCATAATTTAAAACATGTCAGTCACATTATCTTTCCCATAAACCATAACTATATAAATGTTCAAGTTTTCATTTAACCAAAGAGTGTAACTAGACATCCTGTTGTTGAGTGGATGGAGACAAGAAGGAGAATTACTAGTAATCAACGACCGCATTGTAGGCTGCCGCCCAAGCGGGCTGAGAGAATGATGCCCTGATGGTCGGGTCAGGGCCGCAGAGAAAGAATGAATGAGGACCTAGCGAATCAGAGGAGTGTCGCTCAGTGCCGCTGAGAGAGAGAGAGAGAGAAACACGAACTTTGGACTTACAACTTATGATGTCTGTTCTTCAAAAAGAGAAAAAGAAAAAGGAGGGAAAAACATCTCAGAGGTATTTCTGAAACCTTTAAATGTTATAATAAATGTTGGATGAATTGAGGTTGAGCCAGATTGTAATTATGCAAAATAAAGCTTTCTGTTAAGTAGAATTTCCATAAGAAATTTTAACCTCTGGCATTTTAATATGAAGGCAAGGGATGAGGTGCCATCATGAATAAATGTTAAACCTGAGCAAGATGTGGACTTATCAAAAAAATTGAAAAGAACTTTCTAGCCTGCTCTCAAATTCCATCAAGGGATTAAATGTACTGTATGAAAGCATCTGCCACTTAATATGCTGAGCAGGGATGTGAAATAAAAATACTAAGTGACAGTTAACTTCATATAGTACTTTTGCTTCATTATGAAGGAAGCTGGTTTTTGACGGCATTCACCTATGTCTAATTACGTAAGGCACTCTAAGTGGCAGCTCTCTTTTAAGTATTCATTTATTTGTATACCATTTTCAAACAACTAAATGTTGATTAGAATTAAAATTCCATTTACCCCACATAGACTGCTTCTATCCAGTGTAAAATGCCTCCAGGGCCAGGTTATTTCAAATCGTCTTGTCAGCTGATAATTGACCTCATGATTTTACGTGATGCTCTGGTCTCAGGTTCCCATCACAACATATGCACTGACAATGCACCGAGAAGCATAGTTTTTGTATTGTTACTTTCAGTGTTTTCTCAGTCCAGAGAAATGAAGGAACCCCAGTGGGCCAGACCAGGAAGGGGGAAAGATGTTGAGTAGTAAGAAAATCTAAGTTCAAATGTTGGCTGGCATTCTACCACCCTCTCAGCCCTGGGCTTCTTCATTATAGGAAGTCATTGCTATTCGCCACTTCCCTGCCCTGAAGAGTGGTTAGCAAGTAATGCTGATGTGTCTGAAATTTTTACAAGGAAGACTTGTTATAAAGAGTTATCACTGAAGTTAAACCTCAGGAAATCTCACAACCATTCCCCTTATAAGACATCCACCCTGCTTGAAAAGTGAATTTCAAGTTTAACAAAAATCACCATAATAACAGGGCTGAAAACTGAATCCTTCCACTTCCTTGGAGACCACAGGAGAGACACAAACCATGCTGTGAGTATCCTCCCAGTGAGATGAAAGACAGCAGATCTTAACCAGCCCCAACCAGCCCCCCCCCCCACCAACATCTACATGCACACAGCCTACATCGGGCCACCGACACGTGTGATCAATGCACAGCTGTGGGCTGGCTTTGGAAGGAGACCTTGTCTTGCAGGCCGTCACTTAGAGGTCATAATATTTTAGTGGCTCTTCTCTCTGAACAGAATAAAGCCTGCAGATAGTTAAAAAGAATGAAAGTTCTGTTTAAAGCAATGGAGTGGAAGGAAGGGTAAAAGGGAGTTGATGAGAACCAAATGTCTCCCATATGGTTCCGCCTAGAGCTGCTGGAGGGCCGTATAAAAAATTAATCCAACTCATATAATTCTGCTCAAAGCCAAGTATGTGCACATAATGAAAATGCAACTCAAATATGACACATCTGGGTTTCTGACAACATTGGGGGAGGCAGCGTTAATCTTAATAGCTGATTCTTAAGCACACAATTTATTGTGTGTGTGTGTGTGTGTGTGTGTGTGTGTTTTTCCTTATATTTTAGGAGCTGGCATAGTTAGGAGTACAAGAGATGTCTCTTCCTACCTTAGAGAGTAAAAGGGTTATGAAAATGTACCATCCCTCCAAGTGGTGACATCAGTTTCTCATGTGTGTATGCTTAGTGATTACAATGCTCACATCTTGAAGAGAGAGGCGACACAGCTTTGTGACCCATTAATAGGACCTTCTGCGAAGTTCAGGCTCCATTTTCTGCCCTTTGCTTTCACCTAAATAGTAGGGATGGCAAGATTTTAAAGAAATGTTTTTACAGATAATTTTAGTGAAAACAAAGGGCAGGCAGAACGGGGCTTAAAAGAGATCAGATGTGGAAGCAGTACAGCTCTTCAATGCGCGCTAATCCCAATTCTATTCGTCTCTCTCCGGAGAACACATGCAGTAAAATGAATCAAGTTGGAGCATGAACCAAGTAAATAATTCAAGGTCTTTATGCCCAAATAGAGACTGTGTCGGGGCGCACACAGGTACTGATTTATTTAACAGTCAATGAGCTCTACAGATTTGTGACAAAATATGACCCTCTTTCCAAGAGGGACTGAGAGCTTTGCAGGGGAGTTAGCCCATTGGCAAGAAGCCATGATTTAATGTTAAATATTGGGTATTCCAGATTATAAACATTTAAAGTTGTTTGGCTAATCAGTCCCTCATATCTGTTCCCTAGAAAATTTATATGTCTCTATTAGAGCGCTTTTCTCATTCAATTATAACTGTTTGTCTTTTTTCCTTACTACAGTGTGAGCATCTTGACATTACATATTGTTTTATTTATCTTTATTGCCTCAAAATGCAGCAGAATGTTTTATGACACAATGGTACTTAATGAGTTAATCCGATATCTAGTGTGCCCCCTATTTCAAACACAGCTCTGGGTGGTGGAGATTCAGAACTGATGGGATCCGAACCCTGTCTTCAGAGAGCTTACAATCCAGAGGAGGCATATCTGGGTAAACAGGCCATTGCAAAACCCTGTGTTAGTCCACTCCTAATGCTTGCACATAATATCATGGCTGTGCAGGTAACACAAGGCATCCGGGTGTCTTTCATTCCTTAACTCTCAATGGAATAAGTTAAGGTGGATGCAATGACTGATGTAGGTCAAAAAAGGACGTTTCATTTGGCTGTGTGATTTGATGATGCTAGTCCGAAGGGGAAAAGCAGGAATGTAAGAACTAATGGAACATTTGTACATCTTTACTTCAGAAGCACTTAAATTAATTAACAAGCAACAAATAGAAGTGTTAGTGCCCGAGAATGAGAAAAATTAGGAAGCAGCTCAGCCTAGAGATCAGGATGAAGACACAGTTTCTAAAGAACCTTTGAAAGAAGGCTAGGAAGATGCACAGACACAGTTGTGTGGAGACATTATAGGTGGGGAAACTGTGAAACTGCCTCCCACTGTGGCCTGCAGTCATGATTACTAGAACAATATAAAGGTAAAAAACAAATCTACAAATAGCTCTAATCAAGCACAGGCTAGGTTGTAAAGCTGAGGAGCAAGAAATTTCATCCAGTGGCTCTTGGGTTCCCACAGAGAGTATCGCGTTCCTGTCCCGGCAAAAATGCATCCTGCCTGAGCCCAGACCCACAGACAGAGTTCAGCTGACACACAAGCTGTAGCTGGTGATCCCTCAGAGGCATTTACTTACATGTGTGGCTATATAGGGAGACTTCTAAAAATTTGCTTACAGGTGTTTTGCTCTCTTCCTGAAGCTTGAAGCCTGCCATGAGAACCATGGGGAGGACATGCCGGGAAGGAGAACACTGCAGGCCTCGGCCAGTGTTGGAGGCGGCAGAGAGAGAAGGCAGGGGCGGGGCCGAAGGAGGTTTCTCCGTGAGCCTCTTTGTGGGAACTGAGTGGCGGCTGGCTAGCCAACGGGTTTGTGGGTTCCTCCAAGGCAGCTGTGGGATCCCCGGAAACAGGTGAGGGTATTTTCAAGGGACATGCAGACTATATTAACAGTAAGTGACAAGAATAGAGTTATTTATGTCAGTGTGGTTTGGGTTTTCACAAGACTGGCATGAACTGGTGACATGTGGGTTTGTGGTGTTATCACCAGTAACACTGAGCTACACTTGACCTGTTGTCTTGCTTCTTCCACCCCTGGGCTCTTAGTCTCGTGCTTCCTCTCTGCCTCTTATTTCTCCTGATAGCTCTTCGGATTTTCATTTATTTTTGGCAGGTGGGAATATTTGACTCTGGGGGATCTACAAATTCTTATATGTATTTTATTCAGGTCAGACCTCAACTCATACTTTTCTTTATAAAATATTTCCATTTCTTTATGTTTTTGAAATGATAAAGTGAAAACATGCTTACTGTAACAAATCAAATAATGCCATAGAAGATGTAAAAAGGCAATACTAATCATCTCCCTCCTGCACAGGCTCCAAACCCCTAATCCCACTCCCACTGAGATAACCAACGTGAGCATCTGGTGCATATTATTCACCACTTCCCCTTGCTCACAATTACATAAACATATACACATATGTAGGTGATTTATTCATTTGTTTGTCTTACCAGAACAGAAGAACAGTGTGTGTGCGTGTGCGTATCTTGCAACTTGCTTCCTTTTTATTTTTAACTTTATTTTTATAGCTGACACAATTGTAGATGCTCTCCTTTTCCCCCTCTCTGCCCACCTCCAGCCAGCCCCCTGCCTCCCCCTCCCCCTGGCCATCACCACACGGTTGTCTGTGTCTGTGGGTGATGCACACGTATTCCTAGGCCAATCCCTTCACCTTCTTTCACAACTTGCTTCCTTTACTTAACAATATGATTTGAATATCCTTATAAATCAGCAGATATAGACATAAATCTATTTTTAATCTATTCATGCACCATATAGTACATTTCACACCATTCATGCTGAATTTAGAACTACTTTATTGAATACATTCAGGAAAAGACTCACATTATAAATGTGTATAGCCTAATGATTGTGTTCACAGTGGACACAATTATTTAACTAAGGACCCAGGTGAGAAGAGAGAATGCAAGCAGAACCCTCGCCCCCCACGGTCAACGCCCTCCTCTACCCAATGTTTACTATTCTCACTTCTAATAACATGGTTTTGCCCTTTTTAAACTTATATGAAGGAAACCATCAGTATGCATGCTACTATGTCTGGTTTCTTCCATTCAGCAATGTGACTGTGAGTTTCACCTGCAGTTTTGCATGTAAGTTGTTCATCCTCTTTGCTGTACAGGAAGGAATCTAGTAGACAAATATTATACGATTTGCGTTGTGTCCAGTTTGGGAGCTGACACTGACAATGCTGCTCTGCACCTCAAAATGTGGAAGCCTCCCCAAAACTGGTCTCTTAAATCAAAATAAATAAATAAATAACCTCTCTCAAAGCACTTGTTTCTACCACTGGTATCAAAAATCTGTTTTGAAATTCAAAGTTGAGGTTTGAGTGATATATGTTTCTCGACATTTCTAGAATAGCAAGGTCAGTGTGAGTGGGATGTGCTACCTGCCTGGAGTGAGAGCTGGAGCCTCATGTTTCGTGGAAGTGCAAGTGTAGGTGACTGAAGGCACTGCCAGCCACCAGCCAACACGTCCACAGCACCCTACAACACCGCTGTGGCAGTGAGGGGCGGCAGTAGTATACCACTCCGCACATCAGGACCCAAACAAGGGACCAGGAATCCAACAGAAGTTATAGCCAGAAGGACACAGAAAGGATTGTTGAAGAATTTCAGTTTGTCCAATTAAAGATGAAGAAAGGCAAAGAGACCATGGATTTGGTGCAGAAGGGAGAGAGGCAACATCCAAGAAGAAAAGTTGGAGCGGGAAAGTTGGAAAGGGGAAGAGAGATGAGTCAGCAAGAGATAAAATAGCTGCCATATTTTGAAAACAGGAATGGTTGTAGGTGAAGGTAGTCAAAAGATACAAACTTCCAGTTATAAAATAAATTAGTTCTGACATGCAATGTACAGCATGGTGGCTATAACGAACAACACTATAATGTGTATTTGAATGTTACTAAGAGAGTACATCTTAAAAGTTCTCATCATAAGAAAGAAATTTTAACTGTGGCGATAGATGTTAACTAAATTTATTGTCGAAATCATGTCACAATGTATCTCTGCATATCAAATCATTATGGTGTATACCTAAAACTAATACAATGGTATATATATACTAATGTGTATGTATATATACACACACACATACCTAGGCATAAAATCCAATTTTACGTGGTTTCCATTGCTTTGATTGTGCTACTTTCCATATCACTGAATACAGTTCATCTTTGTTATTTGTAGATTCCATACTTGCCAGTCACCTACTGGCTAAAATATATTTGTAACCTCTGAGCCCACAATAGAGGCATTGTAGCAGTCTTTTGCAGGCATGCACAGAACAGTGAAAAATCTGAGTCATACAAAGTCCACATTCCCAGCTGAGTGTGAACAGGTGGACCCTCTGCCTTCTTGTTTCAGCTCTCCTATTATAAACAGGGGTCCTTTCACCATCTATTTACTGTCACATTCTCTCATTTTTGTGCATTTTGGCTGGTGCATCCACTATTTAAAATGGCCCCATGCATGGTGCTGCGGTGCTGTCTAGTGCTCCTAAGCACGTGAAGGCTGTGACGTGCCTTAGGGAGAAAAACACGTGTATTAGATAAACTTTGTTCAGGCATGACTTACATGTCATTGGTCATAAGTTCAATGTTAATGAATCCAAAATATGTATTAATGAATCTGCCTTTAAACAGAAAACACACGTTAAGATTTGTATTGATGAGTTGGTTAAAATGTTGTGACCAAAGGCTTACAGGGACCTAACCCTGCATTTCCACTAGAAGTAATATTTCAGGATTTGCTAATTCAGGGCTCACAGTGACTATACAGAACATTAACTACTGCAAATAACAAGAATAGGCTATTTAACAAAATCTGCTGCCTACAAGGATCCTAGGAGTGGAACTTTATACGTCTGTGGAAAGGCAGGGATATAAATTAGGAAAACGGATGGAGTTGCGTGTCGAAATTATGCTGGAGGAGCCAGGGACTGCGCTCTCCGGCGGTGTAGCGTTTGAATGCCATCGGCTGTGTGTGAACAGGAAATCATCTAGGCCAGAACTCGATCCTGACAAGCAGTCAGAGCAAGCTTTTGTGTGCTCGAATAACCTCTTCAGAATGATAACATCTTTAACCGGAAGATGAACGGCGTACCATCTATCAATGTTGAGGGAACGTTGTCAGCACGAATGTGACGCTATCTAGAAAGTGTTAGGGAATATTTTAAAAATTGTATTAGGATGGACTTGTTAGTTATTGTTCAGAAGAATACAATAATGTTCCACTGAAATCTGTATATAACATGTTATATAAATTCCATCTTTGAAACCAATTACCTGATTTATATCCCTAAGAGGAACATAAAATTAAGAAAAAATTACCTTTTTTACTTTTAAATTGCATAACTGGAATACACACATAGCCAAACACACAAGAGCAGCATTGTGTCTACCAAGTTCTACAGAAGCACAGAAATTAGTGATTATGCCACCAGTGTCACTTTCTCATCAAACACCACATGAAGGTCAAAAATGAAACGAAAAGAATATAATGTATAAATGAAACTTCAGCATATGGCCAGTTCTGCCTCTGAAAAATTCATTACATTAGCATGTTCTGGAGGGCTTTTTTTGCTTGTGTTTGCATCAGACTCAAAAAGAAATCAACAAAATAATATGCTAGGAGACTATTAAAGGAATGACTTTGCACATTGAATACCATTAGCTTGAATCAGTGGTAGCACTATTAATTTCTCCCTTTTTAATGCACACTTTAGCTAGCGCATGACCCATACCACGAACATCAGTTACACCCCAGGGGCCAGACATTAACAGCATGTGCTACGAGTGGTTTATTTTACAATTGCTGTGAAGTAAAAGCTGAAGGAAATGAGCCACTGGTGAATTACTTGCCAGCAAAAACAACAATATTTGTATCACTGCTGAAAAACTCCCTCCCAAAAGGGGCTGCAGGCGGAGGTTCTCTTGTATTGTTCACACAGAAACACAGAGATAGGGGAGGTTGGAAAGGTAAACAGCTGAAGCTGTGAAGTTCTTTTTACTGCAGTTAAACAGGATACATTCAAGTGGTTAAGATCCTGACCATTGATAAGTAAAGCACAGCTGGGACATACACACACACACACACACACACACACACAATCACACAAATAAAATCATAAAACGGATTTCCAAACTGCAGTCCATCAGTTCTTTTTTCTCAGGAAAGAAACATGACTTCAATCTTTTACGTAGGTGATCTTTGCAGAGCAATATGAAGGAAGAAAATTAAAATCTCACAGCAGGTTTCTCCTAGAACCAACGTATCCCTGTTCTTGTTTTTTGTTTTTTAGATTTAAGAACATTGTTTCTTGCAAATTGCTTTTCTACTAAACTCAGTCAATATCAGAATTATTTATGTTCTCCTAGAAGATATGCAAATAGACTCAAATATTTTACTTATAAAATATACAATTCTACCTTAATGTAATCCATGCATAAAGACATTGCCTGCCTTGAAAAGATTCCCCTGATTTATTTAAATACAATGCTCAAATATAATATCAATTACTCCCAGCTTCTTGTTCTAAACTGGATTTAATCTGTTAACCTCTCACCTTCCCTTAAAGAGAATCAGAATGAGCAATAGACATGAAAGAAAATGGGAGTTTGCAAGAATAAAATGACACAGCGGCATACACTAAAAGCAAGTAGACCCGTTAATTATCCTGCTTACAGGTTTACACACACACACACTTTTATCTATGATTAACTGGAGTGTACGGCTGTTGTTCCTTTTGCTGAAAGGTCTGACCTTTTACTTAAGTCCAATCTAACACAAGGAAATCATTATTCATTTCTCTCCCACTCAAAGTCTAGATGCAGATTTGAAAATGTTATTTATTGTCTGGCTATTAGTCTTCAAAGTGCAGCAGTTATTACTAGAAGAGACAGCTGGCTGCATCGACCTATCCTTTACTGCCCCCAAGGCCACGCATACCTAATTCAAGGATATCAGATCATGGTATGTGGCGTGATTTACATGGGGAGAATTCAGAATTCATTGTGAGCCTATTTATAACTACTGCACCTTCGATAGAGAAGATGATTTAATAGAGGTTGCAAGGGTTTTCTGACAAGAGGCATTAATATTAGAACCTTCTCCCAAGTGCTGCAAACAGTGGTGCGGAGATGTAGCTTTCCTGAGTTATTTTTCATTGGCAACCCCTTTTCCATTCATTAGCACTTACATTCCTGGGGTTGAGACGCTGCTCGTTTAACTCTCATTTGTATGTAATGAGCATAGGCAATACAAGGAGACTATCCTTCATTAACAAAGCTGGGGGAAAAAAGCTGGTAACTGATGAGAAAGGACATCTAGTCTCATGGAAATTTAACAAGTCCAGTTTTTGCAGATGGTCTTTGGAAAACCAAGGGTCTGCTCTCTAGAGACAGTCAAGGTGGGTGATAAAAGTTCTGTAATGTCTTTTCAAAAGGGTTAGAAACAGGCTGATGTCTTAGCCAATATATCTCCTTTCACTACAACTAACACTAACGGGTGAGCCTGTTCAGAACACACAGGCAGGTCTATTTGCTTACACAGATGCTGCACTACCAGTCACTTCAGAAGGCATTCTGAGGTGGTCTGAGTATTCAGAAAAAACACATGATACCATTTACTTACGGAACTTCATTTATGTAACATTCGTGATGTTAACCACACATTTGAAAATGCAGTTGACTGGAGCATATTATCAAAGAAGCCTTCTTTATTAATAAGACCTGGTTTATAATAGATGGAACAAATCAGAACCTTTGGTGGTGCATTATATTTTTAATTTGAAATGTAAAACCAATGTTCTATTTCAAACAGCAATTTTCACATGAAATAGATCTCTAAAGACTAGAACTGGTTGGTATTTATTTTGAAAACATGCATATATTATAGCTTTGGGGGGCAAGTTTCATTTTGGCACAAAATATTTCCTTGAGATTACAATCAATTTAAATTCAAGCTTTAGCAACCTGAGATGCTATAATGAATGGCTTATATGTAGCAGATTGGACTTTGTTGTTTAT
>VMDR010027761.1:0-13442 GCA_007922815.1 Macrotus californicus | reverse complement strand
GTAAAAAACACAACTAAAATGCAAAAAAAAAGATTTGTGCAGTGTACAGAGAAGGTGCCACGACTGAACAAACATGTCAAAAGTGGTTTACAAAGTTTTGTGCTGGAGATTTCTTGCTGGACAATTCTCCATGGTTGGGTAGACCAGTTGAAGTTGATATTGATCAAATTGAAACATTAATTGAGAATAATCAATGTTATACCATATGGGAGATAGCAACATACTCAAAATATCCAAATCAATAAACTTATTGGTTAAAATGAAAAAATGTGTCTTTTATGGAAAAAACTAAACAGGTTTTTTGGCCAACTCAACATATGAAGAATTTTCTCAAAATGATGAGAAAAAGAAATTAAAAAAAAAAGAACTAAATAAATGGAGAGCTATTCCATGTTTAGGAATAAGAAGATTTAGTATTCTCAAGACATCAGTACTTTCCAGTTAAATATATAGATTCATTGTAACTCCAATAAAAGTCCCAGCAAATTATTTCATGGATATTGACAAACTGATTCTGAAGATTATGTAGAGATTCAAAAGATTCAAAGTAGCTAACATAATATTGAAGGAGAAGAACAAGTTGGAGGACTGACACTGTCCAACTTCAAAACTTACTAAAAAGCTGTAGTAATCAAAACAGTGTGGCATTAGTGATAGAACAGACAAAACAGTAAAACAGACTACAGAACATAGAGAGAAACCCACATAAATATAGCCATCTGACCTTTGACAAAAGAGCAAAGATAGTCTTTTCAACAAATGGTGCTAGAATAACTGGATATCCACACAAAAAAGTAATAATCCAGAACATAGACTGTACGTGATTCACAAAATGAACTCTAAATGAATCATGGGCCTAAATGTAAAACACTCAACTCTAAAACTTCTAGAAGATAACATTAGAGAAATCCTAGGTGACCTTAGGCATGGCAATGACTTTTTACATACAATACCAATGCCATGATCCATGAAAGAAGTAATGAGTAGTCTGCATTTCATTAAAATTAAAAACTCTGCTCTGCAAAATATAATGTATAGATAATGAGATGACAAGCCACAGACTGGGAGAAAATATTTGCAAAATACTTATCTGGTAAAAGATTGTTATCCAAAATATGCAAATAACACCTAAAACTCAATAATAACAAAACAAACAACTCAATTAAATAATGAGTCAAAGACCTTAACAGACACCTCACCAAAAAAGATATACACATGGCAACTGAACATATGAAAAGATTTTCAACACCATATATCATTAGGAAATTGCAAATTAAAACGAAAAATGAGATACCACTACTACACCTCCATTAGAAAGGCCAAAATCCAAAACACCAAAAACCAAATCCTGCAAGGATGTAAAATAACAGGAAGTTATTTTCATTGCTTGTAGAAATGCAAAATTGTACAGGAAGTCTGGAAGTCAGTTTGGTAGTTTCTTACAAAACTAAATGTATTCTTATCATAGGATATAGCAATCATTCTCCTTAGTATTTACCCAAAGGTGCTGAAAATGATACGTTCACACAGAAACCTGTGGAGGGATATTAATAGCAACTTTACTTATAATTACTAAAACTTAGAACCAGCCAAGATGTCCTTCAGTAGGTGAATGGATAATGAGTGGTATATTCAGACAATGGAATATTATTCAGTGCTTAAAAAAAAGACTACATGCTATATAATTCCAACTATATGACATTCTGAAAAGAACAACTACAGAGATGGAAAAAATACAGTGATTACCAAGATTGGTGGAGAGGGGTGATAAATAAATAAGGAAAGCCTAGAGGATTCTTATGGCAGTGAAACTTCTCTGTATGTTACTACATAATAAATACATGTCATTATATGTTTATCCAAATCCATAGAATGTGCAACACCAAGAGTGAACCATAATGAAAACTACAGGCTTTGGGTGATTATAATGTATCAATGCAGGTTCCTCACCTGTAACAGATGTACTTTTGGTGAAGGGTATTGATAATGGGGGAGGCTGTGCATGTGGAAGAGTGAGGGATGTATGGGAAATCTCTGTATCTTCCTCTCAATTTTGCTGTGTATCTAAAACTGCTCTTTAAAAATAAGTTTTAATAAAAAGCACTCACACACACACAGATAATGATATTGATTTACTGTATTCCCATGGAAACATAGCCAGAATATAAATTTAAAAAAACAGATTACTAAATAATTTACATCTACTGTTGTTTAAAAATAAAATAAAACTTAAAAGACTGAAAAGCAAAAAAACAAACAATACAAAAATCTCTCATGGGTGTTACTATGATACTGGGTTCACCTCAGAGCTAGATCTTTATCAAGAAATCACTCCTTAGGATTCTCTTCCCTCAAAATCCAAAGAGTTTTGCCTATTTAATTTCATTTATTTGACTCAAACCCTCAAAAGGAAAGTAGAAACAGGATTCTGCTTATTTTCAGATGGGGAAACAAAATAACAATTTTTAAAGATTCGGATAATTAATTCAAGATTCAAGTTTCTGCTTATCAAGAAAATCCAGTTGCCTTTGAGGTCAGTCTTTTGCCTGGATTATTCCTAGATTTACTCTCAAAACCTCATGAAATGCACATTCTTATATGAGTAAAAAACAAAAACCAGCAAACTGTTAATAATGTTACAAGTATATTTGCATTTTTAATTCCATGCAGTAGAATATGTAGCCTATGCTATTCTTCAATGCTCTATAACTTTAAGGATATAGTAATTGGATTGTATTATGTAAAGTATATTTTAAAGCCCAGTCTTGCATGGAAAATGTCAGTGGAATTTAGTGAAAATACACACCAGATTGCAGGCCAGTGCTGGTCTGATCACGCCTGCCTGGATGCTTGCTGCAGCACTACTCTGACCCCTGCACTGGTGCACCTGATATTTAAAAAAAAAAAAAGGAAGTAATAATATTTCTCAGAACAGGCTTTACCTAGGAACACTCCTTTCAACCTGCCAATGCCACTTCTTTTGAGTCTCTGGAGGGTACAAAATCAAAATCCCCTTTCATGTTGTTGAAATCTCCTTTTGACCCATAGTTTCTATCTTCTAATTTTTCCTTACATACTTCCTCACTGAGTTCAATAAATGCATGTCCCTTCCTGACCTGTGGTAAAGCATGCAGCATTGTTCTTCTGATGACTTAGAGTGGCAATGTGAGTCAGATGGGCTTGAGATGATTTTTTTAAAGCAGGAAACAAGGTGTTATTGACATTGTTGCTTATATTCCCCACCTCAAGCATAAGCTCCTTTGTCAGCCATCAGTCTCAGAAACATTGGTGGTGACTTACATCTGAAAAGGTGTCACTCTGCTGGGACGTCACCCAGGATGAATAATCATTCTGCAGGCAGGTGCTCCTGGATCAGTAAATCACACTCAGGCAGTGCAGCCTTTTCTCTGTCTTGTGTGGAGATTTTGTGCACACTTGGCTGTTAGAGGACGTCTTTCCTACCTGGACCCCCCATGGCTGGGTTGGTGATGGGATACAGTGTGACTGCCCAGTGCTTTTCCATCTCAAGGTGGTAGAAGCAGCCACAGTTTCTGCAGGTACAAATGCCATAGGCCAGATGACATTGTCATTTTTCATTATCAGAAATGTTTTTCCTTTCCTTTGTCACAATATCTTTCATGTGCATTCCTATACAAAATATATTTAACACTTCAGTACAAAATTATTGAACAGCACTGGTTATATAAACTTATTTATTATAAAAACTAAATGTGGGAAGCCAATTAAAGTTATCCAGAAATCATCATATCAACATTGATCCAAAAAACCACTGTTGCATAATGGCTGGAATCAATTAGGAGACCAGCTGGCCAACCCGGTCCCTCAGGGATCAGTGATTATAAAGTGTCTTCTCTCAGGATATAGGTCTTTTACCCAGACGTGGTCACCATCTCCAACCTGTGGGGGATGCAGCTTTTTGCTGTGCATCATCAGGTCCAGTTGCCAGGAATGATGCAAATAAAGCTTATCTACCTCTAGGGATAAGCCGAGAATGTTTAGCTTCCAGCTCCAATCTAAAGTTCATTTACAAGACTGATGTACAGATGCAAACTTCAGATTTACTCTCAGGTGTTGTCAAGGCCTTGCTTACTGAGTGTTGGTCTTACTCTGTGATACTGTATATAGAGAACCCCAAAGATTTCACCAAAAACTGCTAGAACTGATCAATGAATTCAGCAAAGTAACAGGGTACCAAATAAATATCCAGAAATCAGTTCCATTTTTATACACCAATAATGAACTATCAGAAAGAGAAACTAAGAAAACAGTTCCATTCAGAATTGCTTAAAAAAATAAAATACTGAGTAAAATACCAAGGAATAAATTTAACCAAGGATGTAAATGATCTACACTCAGAAAATTATAAGGCACTGAAGAGAGAAACTGAACAAAATACAAACAAGTAGAAGCACATAAAGTATTCATGGACTAGAAGAATTAACATCATTAAAATATCTAACTACCTAAAGCAATCTTTAGATTCAATGTGATGTCTATCAAGATACCAGTGGAGTAATTCGAGGACTTCTGGCAAATATGGAGGCATAGATAGACACACTGTGCCTCCTTGCACAACCAAAAGAAGGACAACAACAAATTTTAAAACAGCAACCAACCAGAACTGACAGAAAATTGAAATGTATTGAAGTCTAACAACCAAGGAGTTAAAGAAGAAACAGTCATCCAGACCGGTAGGGAGGGTGGAAACAGGCAGCCAGGCAGAGAGGACTCGTGGCAAGACAGTGGCTGGCAGACCAGGACAGGCAAGGCAGAGCTGGCGAACCGGGTGAGGTGGCTTCTGGCAGACTGGGCCATCCCACACCCACATGCAGATAAACCGGGAGGAACAACTGGGGAGTGAGACAGACCACGCAACCCAGAGCTCCAGCACAGGGAACTAAAGCCTCAGGGCCTCTGATTGAAAACTCCTGTGGGGGTTGAGGTGGCAGCAGAGGGAGAAACTCCCAGCCTCACAGGAGAGCTTGTTGGGAGAGACTCACAGAGCAGGGTCCATTATTAACAAATGAACCAAAAACAAAAACAAACTAAGGAAACAACTAGAACAGGAACAGAATCACAGAAATGGAGATCACATGGAGGGTTATGATCAGGGGAGTGGGTGGGGAGAGAGGGGAAAGGTACAGGGAATAAGAAGCATACATGGCAGGTAGAAGATAGACAGGGGGAGGTTAAGAATAGTATAGGAAAGGTAGAAGCCAAAGAACTTATATATATGACCCATGGACATGAACTAAAGAGGAGGAATGTGGGTGAGAGAGGGAGTGCAGGGCGGATGGGAAAAAAGGGGGGGGGAATGGGACAACTGTAATTGCATAATCAATAAAATATATTAAAAAAGATACCAATGGAGTAATTCACAAAACTAGAACAAATATTCCAACAATTTGTATGGAACCACAAAAGACCCTGAATAGCTACAGCAATGTTGAGAAAGATCAAAGTTGGAGGAATCTGCCATTTGATATCAAACTGTACTAGAAGGCTATAGTGACCAAAACAGCATGGTACTGACGTAAAAACAGATGTATCGATCAATGGAACAGATTAGAGAGCCTAGAAATAAGCCTACGCATTTACAGTTAATATTTGACAAAGGAGGAACAAACATACAATAGGGTAAAGACAGTCTATTCAATAAATGGTGCTAGAAAATTGAACAGATACATGCAAAAAAAATGCAACTAGACCACCTTCTTTTATCATACAAAAGGATATACTCTAATAGATTAAACACTTAAATGTTAGACTCAAAACCATAAAAATCCTAAAAGAAAACATAGGCAGTAAAATCTTGCACACTTCTCATAGCAATATTTTTTCTGATATATCTCTTTGGGCAAGGGAAACAAAAATGTAGAAATGGAACTATATCAAACTAATAAGCTTTTGCAAACAAAAAGAAATCATCAACAAAATGAAAAGACAACCCACTGATACATCTGATAAGGATTTAATATTTATAACTGATAAGAATTTATAAAACTGAACACCAAAAAACAAATAATAGACATATGAAATAATGCTCAATGTCACTAATTATCAGAGCAATGTAAATTAAAGCAACAATTAGATATCACCTCCCACCTGTCAGAATTGTTATCACCAATAAATCAACAAACAACAAGGTCTGACAAGGATGTGGAGAAAAGGGAACCCTCATGCACTGTTGGTGGACATTCATATTGGTGCAGCCACTGTGGAAAGCAGTATGGAGTTACCTTAAGAAATTAAAAACAGAGCTGCCTTATGAAGAAACTAAAACACTAACTTGAAAAAATATATGCACCCCCATATTCCTTGCAGCATTATTTACAATAGCCAAGTTTGGGAAGCAGCCTAAGTATCTATGAGTAGATGAGTGGATAAAAATGCTGTGGTCCATTCACACAATGAAACAGTACTTAGCCAAAAAAAAGAAGCAAATCTTACTATTTGCAACAGCATGGATGGACCTGGAGAGCATTATGCTAAGAGAAATAAGCCATTCATAAAAAGACAAGTACTATATTATCTCACTCATATATGTAATTTAATGAACAAACTGAACTTACAAGCAAAAGAGAGATAGACTCATAGATAGAGAGCAAGCTGACAGGTGTCAGTATGTTGGTGGAGGGTGGAGGTATTGAGCAAAACAAAAAACTCATGGACATGGACAACAGAGTGGGGAAGAAGGTGGTGGGGGGTGGAAGAGGGTACAGGGGTGATAAATGTCCCTCTGGTGATGGACAGAGACTTGACTTGGGATAGTGAACACACAATACAGTGTACAGGTGCTGTGCTGTGGAATTGTGCACCTGAAATTTGTATACTTTTGTTAACTAGTGGTATTCCAATAAATTCAATAAAAAGGAGGGAAAGTAGACCAATAACCTGAATTAACAAGTTATATTTTGATACCTCTCGTCTTCCCATGCTATGAACACCACCTGCAGTCAGAGAGGACCAAAAGGTTCCAGCCTGTTGTCACACAGGCCCAACCCCCTGCTGGTGCCTCCCCCCCCCACCCCGACCACCCTCCCCCCACCTCTCCTCCTCTTTCCTCCTCAGATGGTGTCTTGCCCACCTGCCCATGTCCATATTTCTACCCCATCTGCTGTGCCACCTGCTGTGAGTCTGTTTCCCCTTCCTGTGGGCCAGCCCACCTGTTGGTTCCTGACTGTTCCTTCTGTTCTCTCCTCTCCCACTAGGTCATGACCGGGATCATTTTCGGGGCTGACTCATCTGCCTCGCTCTCTGGCAGCCACCCTCCCTGGCTGGGCTCCACTGGGAAGCAACTTCCATCCGTGGACTCTGTCCTGGCTCTTGCCCACTCCAGTTCCTACCCCTGCCACTGCTTTCACTGTCCCCTGCCTGACACGGGGAATTGGTGCTGTTTGGAGGATCCTGCTTCAGACTTGAACTTCCCAGTCAGCTGTTTGCTCCATCTGCTTACAAACCCTGACTTTGTTCCCAGTAAAATTTTCTCCCCATTGTCACAGCGTATAATCTCTTACGTCAAGGCTGTGGCTCACACCCAAATTCAAAACCATGCAATATTTAGTTTTCTGTGAAAATAAGATAAAATGTAGAACTTTCAGAGTTTTATGACATAATCTCCCTTTGATGCCACAATCCTCAGAGCTCCCAAAGCAGGGTTTGGGCTGTTCTGTGTTCATTCAGAAGGTGCCCAGGAGAAACCCGTCTGTGTGGCTGCTGGAGGAGGGCAAAGCTAGTTTGATGCTCTGTAGAGAAAGGCAAAGGAAGGTCTAGAAGAGAGAAGCTATGACATATGGGGATGTAAAGAGTCATAGTGAGAGGGAAGAGACACAGCTAAGTAAAAGGGATTATATACAAGGGATATGACTATTTTAAAGTGAAATTAATAAATTTCAGAAGATTTTCCATGTCCAGTATAAGTTAGAGCAGAAAATATGAGAAAACTTTAAACAAGCTAATTTAATAATGCTAAATTATACTTCTATATTGTACTTAAAAAATACAATCAGTAGCTATAGTCTTTGGTATCTTTAATTAAAGAGTAGCCCTGGCCAGAGTGGCTCGTTTGTTTGGAGCATCGTCCCATACACCAAAGGTTGTGGGTTCAATTCCCAGTCAGGGCACATATCAAAATTGTGTGTTTGATCCTTGGTCAGGGTTTGTGGAAGAAAGCAACCAATTGGTGTTTCTCTCTCTCTTTCTCTCCCTTCCTCTCTCTGAAAGCAATGAATAAGATGTCCTTGGATGAGGATACAATCTTTCTTTTATAAATAAAGAGTAAACATGATTTTATGTTAACTCTGTGCACATGTGGACAGTAGGGGATTTGCAGTGGTCGCACTTATACATGTTTAGACACTCCTGGTTGCTCCCTTCTTTGTCATTGTGGCTCAGGACAGGAGCATTATTATAGAGACACACCTTTGAGGAAGTCACAGAGATGCTCCTCATATACTGAGTGAACAGAATGTTCCTCAGCACCTGCCAATACTTGTTCACATTAGTGCTGAACCCAGAGTCACACATTGCCTCGCTTTTTAAGGGCTCACAAAAGCAAAATTTAGTCAATCACAAGAATATGGAGGATGTGACTGGTTTTCCTCTCCCCCGTGCAGTGAGTCCTGACACTCACACAGCGTGTGCACGTGTCACCTGTCTAAGCCGCACACACAATCAACCAACTTCTGGCTCTATCACTACTGTGGTGTGTGAGTAGCAGGCTTTTAGCTGGATGGAGGAAAGCTCCAGAATGTATACCAGAGAGCAACAGCTGCAAAAGTCATTGAAATATAATATCAATCCCAAAATAGTCATAACTTATTTTTGAGACTTATAAATGGTTAAAGAAATGAAATCCTCCTTTGAGAAATAATGTTTCTTTATGTCTCATCATATCCCATTTTCCCCCAAAGATTAAAACAAATGACACTGCAGTGTTAAATCATGCTTGTCAGCCTGAAGCAGCCCTGGAGCTCTCCTCTCCAAGCTGTTGAAGGAGACTGGCCATCCCCAGCTTGTGAGGGCTTTCTCTCCTCTCCTAAAAGAAAGCTGGGAATTAAGCAGAGGTTGGTGGTCAGGGAGCAATGATAGCACGTGAGAACTAAGACATGGCTATCTCAGAGGGGGAAGGTCGGTAGTGCGGCTTTAAGGAGCCCCCCACTTCCTCAATTGCTCAGTGCTCATCCTGTCCTTGCCTGTTGGCCAGAGTCCCACCGTCTGGACACGCCCAGGCTGCTGGCCTCTTGATGAGGTCAGCTGCCCATTGTTGGTGGGCAGACTAAGAATTCCACAGCTTTAATAAATAATTGTGACTTCCTGCTCTTAGGTCTCCCTGACAGTCCTCTGCATTTACGAAATATACAACTGAGTTCATGAAAAATGAGTTAACCCACTCTTTATTTTTGTGTATTCATTCAACAAGCATTTGTTGAGTTTCTATCACTTGCCATGCACTTGGCCAGGTGTTAGAACAGGCACATGAACCTGGTCTCTTGCAATCAAGCAGGGGGGAAAAAACACTTCTTCATGACCCAAATAATAATTTGCTTACAACTCTGATTAATATTTGGAAGAAAAATAAAGGTTGTTGTGAGAGTATAAATTGCTTGGCATTGAGAGGCCTGTGAAAGGCTTCCCCCAGATGGACAGCAACATTTAAACTAAGACTCAGAATGAGGAGGAGGCAGGCAGGCCAGAAAGTGCTGCCTGGGGCCCCGGGGTGAGGTGAGAAGGAAGAAAACTTTCCACGAGGATGGAGGAACATTATAAAGACCCAGAGAGGGGCCTGGAAACAAGCACAGAACAAAGGCCAGCTGGCCTGGCAGGGCCACCAGGCACCATTGGTCAGGGGCTTTGCACAACCCAATTGTCTACATTGGGAATGGCCACTACGCAGCCACATGCAGCAGATTAGAGTGCAGTAAGAGTGGAATGAAGAAGAAAGCAAGGACTAGATTCTGTAAGACCTTTGCATCCCTTAGAATTGTGTTTAGCTGCAACAAAAAGAAGATACCAAGGAAAGGCAGCCTATACGAATATGAATTTGTTTATCACATAAAAATGACTGGGCTATCCAGGGTTGGCTCAACAATGCCATCCCTCCCTTCTTTCTCCACTCTACTGTCAGGGGCACACTGACATTTTTTCTGTGGTATCAGGCTGCCTTCTGCACCTGCAGCCACTCCTTCTTTGTTTTAGGCAACTAAAGTGGGTAACGGAAACGGAGAAAGGGTTGCGGGCCATCCAGCCCATTCTGCCCTTTTTTCCTCAGGAAGCTGCATGCTTTCCTGGAACCTTTACTCAGGGAAGGTTGCTAAGGGGAAGGGTGTTTGTGTGGAGTTGAATCTATCACTTGGCAATGTCTGCCACAGCCTCATTTGTCTGTGCTAAGGATTTAAGGTTTTAAAATTTGAAGATCTCAAGCCATTATTTAATAATTATACTATCAAACAAATCATATAAGTTCATATTTCTAACAAATGTATAGGCTTCTTGGAAAAGATTGCCATGAATTGGTCCCCAGATTCTAATTTCACTCTAATTCACCTATATTTCTGGAGGAAATACAGGAAGAAAACAAGTCTCCTGCATCTTTTCCATCCCAGGATCTAACACCATACCCAGTGCATAACACTCAGTAAATATATATTCATCCACGGAACAAATAAATATCACCTACCAATGTGCATCACATGTGGTTCCAGGCCTAGTTTTATTGTTCATGCATTCATTCAGGAGCTGTTTCAGAGAGGCGTATCGCTCTCCATAACAGTTCTGCTCGACCTTTCAAACTGGTAGCTGGCTGGGCAGAATTTCTTCTTACACTATCTCTATAGAAATGGTATTAGAAAAGAAAGAACAATCTCAAATGATAGAGTGTGAATAAAGAACACACTACAGTCTTTATTATTTCCTTAAAATATAGTTTAAGAGCAGGGGGTGGGTAACCATATTCCAGCCAAAGTCAGCAATCTCAGTTTGAGATTCCCTGGAGAACAGGGAAACATTATGGACTTGCCACAATTATCTTACCTCTTTTCCACAAATAGCAAAAATTTAAATCCCTGGATGGATATGTATTGTTATGCAACACGAGAAATAATATTTTGTTATAAAAATTGAGGATTTCAGATCATAATCTTTCCCACCCATTTCTCACCCCTTGATGGGACCAATGAATTTTCCCTCAATGGCAACAAATCTCAATTTCCACCTGTGAAACTTCACAGAGAAATGACAGACAGCTCTATGGCCATAAACCATAAGCTTGCACAAGAGAATACATGAAACTAGCTGAGTGGGAAGCACATTTTTTTCTTTTTAATAGTCTAAATTGGAAGTATTATGTGTCTTGAGAAAATATAAAATTATACCAGAGTAATGCAGTAGAAAGTCAGTCTCTAAACTGTTTTGCCAATATATGTTACCATTCCCTGGCTAATTTCTCTGTTTCCAATAAGATAGCAATTAAATGTAAGGCTAAACTTAAAAGGTCAAGAATATGACACAATACTTAAAATGAAAATTACAAATCTACAGAAAGATGGAATAAAATCAGGTAAAAATGCCCATGAGTTAGGTGAAAATGATGAAGCATCAAGATCAGTAATATCATCAAAAGTGAAACATAAAATAAGATTTTTTGCTTTGGTACAAAGGCGAAAGACAAACCTGTTTTCACACATCTCAGAGTGACGAGAGTAGTGGTGACAACAATGGCCGCCACGGATTTCCTTCAGTTCTCATTGCCTTCCTATCACACATTCTAGGCACTGTTACTTCAAACTTAGAGTCAGGTAATGTTCACAAGGTCACTCAGTTAGTAAATGGAAAGGCAGCTCTTGAACACAGTTCTACAAACTCCAAAAGTAGTGCTACATTATAATTCTATATCACCTTTTTAAAATATAAAAGAAGAAATAGTGTTTCCACTTTTGTTTCTCCTCATTGTTTTGACTTTTTAATTTTTATTTTTAAAACATTTTCAATTACAGTTCACATTCAGTATTATTTTGTATTAGTTCCAGATGGACAGTATAGTGGTTAGACAATTATATATTTTATAAAGTGTTCCCCTGATATTTCCAGTACACAATTGCACCATACATAGTTATTACAATGTTATTGACTGTGTTTCCTATGCTGTACTTTACATCCCCATGGCTATTTGGAAACTGCCAATATGTGCCTCTCAATCCTTTCATGTTTTTCACCCAGTTGGCCAACTACCCCTCCCTTCTGGCAACCATCAGTCTGTTCTCTGTATCTACGAGTCTGTTTCTATTTCGTTTGTTCATTTATATTGTTCTTTAGATCCCACAGATAGGTGAAATCATAGTATTAATCTTTCTCTGACTGACTTATTTCACTTAGCATAATACCTCTGGTTCCATCCATTCTATTGCAAATGGTAAGATTTTTTTTTTTTAAATGGCTGAGTAATATTACATTGTATATATGTACCACAGCTTTTTTTTATCCATTCATATATATCGATGGGCACTTGGGTTGCTTCCATAGCTTGGCTATTGTAAGTAACACTGAAATGAACATAGGGGTGAATATAGTCTTTTGAATTAGTATTATCAGTTTCTTCGGATATAGGGGAAACTCCTTAAAAATAGAATTATCTTCTGGAGGGTGGATGCTTTGTAGTACATACAGGCTTACCCCACTTGGTGAGTGTTCTAAGGACCCATCTGTATCAGTGTATGAACTGGCATTGTTGTCAGAGGCAGCGTTCAGCTTCAGTGAATTTTTTTTGAGGGCTCTTTCAAGGCATTTTCCCATTTCATGACGGGTGGTTTACCTGCCCACACAGGACTGGGTGCTCAGCAGTTTTTGACCAAAAACAGCATAACCCCTGTGACTCACCCTCCCTATTCTCTGAATCTTGCCCTGAGCAACTTTGTTTTGGTTTCCCCACAGGAAAGAAGTCTTTAAAAGGAAACGTTTTGCTGATGTGGAAGAGGTGAAACAAAAAAATGGCAGAAGCACTAAAAGGCATAAAAATCGATGATGTCAAGAACTGTTTTGAACAGTGGAAAAAAAACGTCTCAATAAGCGTATTGAATCAAATGGAGAGTACTTCGAAGGTGGTTGAAGTTTAAACATGTAAGAACAAATATATAATTTTTTATAAATAAATTTTGTTTTGGGGGGTCCCCCCTCATATACCCAGAAGTAGAATCTCTGGATCATACAGCAGTTCAATTGTTAATTTTTTGAGGAAACTACACACTGTTTCCACAGTGGCTGCACCAGTCTGTATTTCCACCAACAGTGCACAAGGGTTCCCTTTTCTTCACAACACTGGTTATTGGTTGATTTTTTTATTAGAGCCATTCTGATAGGTGTGAGGTTCTATCTCACTGTAGTTTTACTTTCCATTTCTCTAATGATTAGTGACATCAGCATTTTCT
>VMDR010027760.1:0-13442 GCA_007922815.1 Macrotus californicus | reverse complement strand
TGAGCATTTGCCATTAGCCCAGGTAAGCCAGGCTATCTTCATGACCATATGGTTGTCAGATTGTACACAGTAGTGAATAAAAGATCAAAAGCCATGGAAGTTTCTAGATGTATTGACTTCAGGGAGAATGAATAGGAATTATTTCTGAAAGTTTTGAATTTGGGCCACTCCTATGTAACTAAATTAAAACATGTTGAAAATATGCTTATAGTGAGAAGTGGCGAGTTCTTGCCTATAAATTTCACTTTGGTGGTAACTGACACATCAATGATGGTTGAAGGTCAAGGATTAGTCAACAGTGTTAGATGTCATGGAGAGGTCAAGGCACATAAATAGATGAAAAAGGCCTTTGGATTTTCTAATTAAATATAAATTAGAGTCCAGAAGATGGATTTGGAGTTATAAAACAAAATTTTTCTCTGAACTGAAGGCACCAAGCCAGTTTGATCCCTGTTAGACAGCCATGTATTCAAACCCCAGTTTTGTCACTTGATGTGTGACATTAGTCCAATTACTTAATCTCTGGAAGCCTCAGAGTTTCCCATCTGTAAAGTGAGGATAACAATAGCTGTCTTTCAATGTTTTGGGAGGAATTAATATAAGATTCTTAGTTCAATAGTTCAAATAGTAAGTGCCAAATACATGGCATTGGTAATGAGGAGGACTATGGTAACAAACGTCTTCTGTCCATGACAGCCAGACTCGTTCTCTCCCCCATTCTCAGACCGGTATGGACTGTGTCAGGTTGGTGCCCCATTTGGGGGGCAATCACAAGACATCATGGGGAAAAGAAAAATGATGCCCTCAGCATCCTCCCTGGTGTCAGGTTGACATTGGCTGTGTTTTCCTATAGAGAGCCTGTTAATATCTTCACTTATCTCGGTGGGGTATACATTTATTTCCTGTTGGAATCCTGATTAATATAGTAGGTATCATTCTCCTTTGCAGGGGATAACACTTGAGTCTTTAAAAGAATCTACCCAGGATAATAAAAACAGTAGGGATGTTAAGATAGCTAGCTAACCATTGATTCAAATTCTGTTCAAGTTTGAGCGAATCAAACTCCTTTCTAGCTGTATGAGTTATATAAATTTATTTGTAGTTGTGTGAGTTTGGGCAAGCTATTTAAATTTTCTAAAGTTCAGTGATCCCTTGTGCAAAATAGCTCCAACACATTTTTGTGTATTATAAGTGATAACACACCTGAAGTAATCATCATAGTGCCAGGTACAGCGGTTAATAAAGAATGCTACTTTTATGTACCAAAAAGTCCCCATAAATCATAGTCTTTGGTAAAATTCTGTATCTCGTTCAGCAAGTTCTGGCTTAATATCTGTGGTCTCTCTAAAGGCTAAACATTCTCATTTTTACTGTTTTGTAAGTGCCTATTTGTAAACACTATTATCAAATAAGATTCCTATAAGCTCTCCTTTGTTGTTTCATCTTAGTTCATTTTGTTTTTGCAAATTTAACTACAGAATTGTGCTTAGTGTCCAAGATATACTTCTCCTTTATATTTCACAGTAATAAAATTAGACAAACAAAAAAACAAAATCTTCCCATTTGCCTTTTAATTTAAAAAGTCTTTTGGCTTATTGGCCTATTGCAAAAATTTTGCATCGAAGTTGATTTTATCAATGATTACCACAATTATCAATACTAAATCTTCCTTTTTTTAAATCCTCAGTTGAGGACATGCTTATTGATTTGAGATATGCAGAGGGAGAGGGAGAAGGAGAGAGGGAGGGAGTCAGAGAGAGAGAAAAACATTGATGTAAGAGAGAGGCATTGATTGGTTGTCTCTTGTATATGTCCCTACCTGGACTGAACCTGCAACCTAGGCATGTGCCTTTCCGGGAACTGAGCCACCTTTCAGTTTACAGGATGATACGCCAACCAGCTCAGAAAGGGCCTAATTCTCCCTCTATGACAGCCTTTTCCTATTGGTGCATTAGCTAATTGTTTATCTGATACAAAAGGACAGATTTAATTCAAAGCTACCTTTGAAAACTCCTCAGAAGATAGAGAACAACTTTTCTACACATTTGCCTTAAAATAACTGTTCCACCTTGGAGATTTTTAGGTATTATCAGAAATCATTTACAATTCAATTGGCAATGGAAGTGGCATTGGCATGCTTTATTGAATCTGACATTTTGTACAAGTATAGTGATCAGAACATGTCAGCTCTAGGCACATTCCAGTTTTGTTACATTTAACGTAACTGTCACTTGGAGATTTCATTACTGGGTGGTGCACTGAGCCTGATTGTACCAGTAAAGAAATAAATTACTTTTATTTTAAAAATATTTTAGGCTTTTAGACTGCTAATTCAAAAAAATTGTGTTTTTTATATTAGAGGATTCACTCTCTTGGATTTTAGAATTGGAAAACAGAAGGAAAGCTAATGTTAATTGTATATCCACATGTATCAAATATTCTTCATATTTTTAAACCTCTCAATAAATCTTTTAAGGCAGAAATTACCTTTAGTTCACTGAATTCAGACAGATTACGTACCTGACTATGAGTCCCCCATCTTAGAAATGATGAATTTAGGTCTCAATTGCAGGCTTCTCTGATTTCTAAGTCCATTTTATTAAAGAATGACTTTCTAAAAATTACCCAAAATCTTACTGTACCTTTAACTTTAGACAATTTTCTCAGATTCTAACAGATCTCAAAGCTTTTTCTCCCTATCTTATTGCTGTGTTCTCAATTTAAAACCTCATCCTCTCATGTCTGGACTGTTGCAATACCATTTAACTTTCCCTTCTAAGTTTACTTGTGTCCATTCCAATATATCATCCATATTTATATTTTAAACATAAATGTTTTAATCTTTATTTGAACTCTTCCACAACTAATCATTACCAATGAAAAGTCAGGATCACTAACTAGCATGTTTGAGGCATTACACAATCTATCTACTGCCTAAATACTCAGTAATCAAGGTAACTTCTCATACCTTTTGTTCCAGGCTTTGGAATTTCCCTAAATCCATTGGACTTTTCCATGCCTCCCAGGTTGTACATGTTTTCGGCAACACTCACACCCATGTTACATAGAGAATTTTATCTTTTAAGATGCTGATCAAAAATTATCCTTTCAACTAAGTCTTCCTCGTCCTTTCAGAATGATTTTATACTCAAATGATTATTTCTATTTTTAAGAACAAAACTGTACTAAACTTATTTCTTTGCATCTGTCTCCTCCTAACAGATTTTGAGACTTTGCAAGCAGGGACTGTGTTTGATATTCAATGATTATTTGTAAGTGAATACATTTATTAAAACCTTTAGAGTTATGTCCCTGTTTTCAAGCAAATATCTTTAAAAATAGAAACTTTGGGAATTTAATCATAAATTAGACCCTCAAATTAGATCCCCAAGCTTAAAATTAAGAAGGAAAATATAAGAAGCAGAGAGCAAAAAGTAAAAGCAGTACCCAGGACTTCTGGCCAAGATGGAGATGTAAGTAGACATGCTTCCCTTCTTTGCACCACCACAAGAAGGATCACACAACTAACCTCAAAACAAAAGCAACCAGAACTGCCAGAAAAATCAAACTGTGTGGAAGTCCAACAAATAGAATTTAAAGAAGAAATATTTATCCATACACGTATTATGAATTGAGAGCTGGGGTGGAATTAGGAGCTGGGGTGGAAAGAACACAGTGTGGCAACTATGAGGAGGTGGAGGCACGGTGGTGGCAGCCCGTGGAACAGGCAATCCTACATTTGTGTGTGGCAGATAAAAACTGGGAAGGACACCTGGGCAGTGAACAATACCAGCCTCAGGCCAGACCACACAGCCCAAGGTTCGAGTGTCAGGAAATAAAGCTTCATAACTTCTGGCTGTAAAAACCAGTGGGGATTGGGACAGAGGAAGAGACTACCAGTCTCTCAGGAAAGTCCATCTGAAGGACCCACATGGTCCTAGAACATGTACAACCTCACCCTCTCTGAGATTCATTACTAGGGCAGCAGTTAGAAGGGCACCAGTCACATATGGGAAGTGGGGGAAATGACTGGAAATAGGATGCGAGCTGAGCAAGTGGCATTGTTCCCTCTCCAACCTCTCCCCCACATACAGTGCCACAAAGTGGTAAAGCAGACTGCTCCACCATGGCAAATACATAAGGCTCTGCCCCTTATAATGTAGCAGGTGTGCCAAGACAGAGAGTCAAGGGAGCTTTACCCAATACACAGGGAGGCTGCCGAATTGAGGAGACAAAGAAACATAGCCCAAATGAAAGAACAGATAAAAACTTCAGAAAAAGAACTAAGTGAAACAGAGATAGGCAACCTATCAGATGTAGAGTTTAAAACATTGGTGATAAGGATGCTCAGAGAACTCACTGATTATGGCAAATGAATAAGGGAAGAAATGGGGCTACACTAAGTGAAATAAAGAAAAATCCACAGGGAATCAACAGCAAAGGAAAAGAAACCAGGGTTCAAATCAACAATTTGGAACATAAGGAAGAAATAAACAGTCAACCAGTATAGAACGAAGGAACAAGAATTTTAAAAAGATGAGGAGAGAATAAGATGACTCTGGGACATCTCCAATGTGCCAACATCCAAATCATAGGGATGGCAGAAGCAAAAGAGGAAGAGTAATAAATTGAAAAACTTATTTGAAAAAATAATGAAAGAAAACTTCCGTAATTTGATGAAGGAAATAAACATATAAGTCCAAGACAAATAAGTTGGACCCAAGGAGGGCCGCACCAAGACACATCATAATTGAAATGCCAAATGTTAAAGATGAAGAGAGAATTTTAAAAGCAGCAAGAGAAGAGAGTTACCTACAAAAGAGTTCCCATAGATTATCGGCTGAGTTCTCAAAAGAAACTTTGTAGGCCAGAAGGGACTGGCAAGAAGTATTCAAAGTGAAAAAAAGCAAGGACCTACAACCTAGATGACTCTACCCAGCAAAGCTATCATTTAGAATGGAAGGGAAGATAAAGTGCTTCCCAGACAAAGTAAAGCTAAAGGAGCTCATCATCACCAAGCCCTTATTATATGAAATGTTAAAGAGATTTATTTAAGAAAAAGAAGATCTAAACTATGAACAGTAAAATGACAACAAACTCACAACTATCAACACCTGAATCTAAAAAACAAACCAAGCAAACAACTAGCTCAGGAACAGAATCATGGAGGGTTATCAGCAGGGAGGGGGAGGAGGGAGCACGGGGGAAAGGGTACAGGGATTGAGAAGCATAATCCTTAATAATAAGGATTAAGAAGACAAAATAGTGGGGATGTAAGGAACAGTACAGGAAATGGAGAAGCCAAAGAACTTACACACATGACCCATGGACATGAACTAATGGGGGGATTGCTGAAGGGAAGGGGGGTACTGGGTAGACATGCACAAAAGGAAAAAAATTGGGACAACGTGATAGAATAATCAATAACATATACTTTAAAAAATATACCACCCAAAGAATAAGCTGAGGTGTCACAGAATTGAAAGAAGTAGAAGGTGAGTAAGAAGTACATCTATAGCTTTGTAACTGAGCAAATACATGGAGGTTTGGCTGCCTGTAGCCACAAAAGCTGAACTTGTGAGGCAGATGCTCCTGCAAAAGGAAAGAGGTTGTATTCAGGTGCTGCACTATCTGGGTGAATGGTGGACTCTTATCTCACAGCCTGTCTCCTAGCAAGACAAAGACAAAAGCCAGTGTCCAGAGTTTCTCCTTCAATTTGAAGTACAGTCCTTGGGATTCTACATGTGTCTGCAAGTGGTCAAAGTCACCTTCCAAGTGGTTTAGCTTGCTCCTGGCAGCTGTTCATTTCAGGCTGCCTCCTAAAGCCTGCATGCAGAGCCAACATAGCCCATGGGCCATGAGACTACTAGGGATGCAAGGTCATGTGCTCCTGGGAGAGTGCGCAAAGGCACAGGCCAGTGTATGACCAGTTGGGCAAGAGAGAGCTAGAGAAGTTCTTTCCTATAGATCATGGACCATGTGGTTTATAAGGCCATGTAGCCCATGGAGAGAACAGGTGAGTGGAAGTCCAAGTCATGAGAAAGCCAGCCAGGAACAAGAGAAAGTCAAGAACCTGAGCCACCCTCTTTGTTTACCTGGGATTATATTAGCTTGGGCTTGGGATGGACCATGCACTTTCTCAAAATGACAAATCAACTTTCCAAACTTTTGTGTACTTCAGGTGGGTCCACCTCCCAACCAATCCCTTCTTTCTCCAGGCTAGACTAATAGGTCCCTTTGGTCTAGCAACTCCTTCTGTGCCATTTTGACTTCCATGGCACACTGCTTGCCTTCTCCTGGTCTCACCCCCAATCTGGTACCAGAAGAGGGGAGGAGGCTTCTTCCTATCCAATTATCTTGCTAGCTTTTCATGTGCTTGGTCTAAGAACCTCCCATTGCCACCATCCTGGACAATGTGGGAGACTCTCTGGGGTTCTGACTGGTAATAGCTTTAGAAAGACTCAGAGATGGGTTTTGATTTCCATAGCATGGAGTAAGTGAGGGAGGGTCATGGAGTAAGAAGGAGGGGGCCAGTAAGATGAGCTAAAAATGCCAGAGCAAATACAGCCTGCTGGGGCTCATAGCTATTGTCCTTCTATTTCTCAATCCAGTATTGGGATGCCACACAAACCCTAATAATAATCATCAATGGCATGTCACTCACATCTCTCCTGTCACTCCTGTCACTAAAACAATTATTTGTAAAGGAAAAAGAAAATGAGTTTGGAGAGAAACAGACATTTGAAATTGGGTAGACAAACTCAAACAAAAATTTCAGGCAAATAATTGTGTCTTTCTTCTTCACCAGTCAGATCCTTTGCCACCCAAGTTTCCTTGTCTCTGTTGATCCCCTGGCAAGTGACATCAATAAGCCAAGGAATGTAAATGGTAGAATGGACAGGAAAGTGAAGCAAGCAATGAGCATAAGCACTAGAAAAACCTAGATAGGATAATCATATCCTTTATAATTGAAAGTTGATTGTAGACACAATTAAACAATCTTCAATTCATTCCTTTGTTCAACATAAAATTGGATTGCCTACACTTTTCTGAGCACATATTCAAAATGGTATGAGAACTAACAAACACGATACTATATGACAATGTCACATCCACAGGTGCAGTCACAGCACCCTCTGAGCACTGATGCCTCCTAATTAGTCTTCATATGGGCAGCCTCTAAGTCTATGCTGTCAAATACAGTAGCTGCTAGCCATACATGGTTATCTATATATAAATTTAATGGTTAAAATTATAAAAAATTCAGTTTCCCTGTCATTTTAACACATTTCAAGTGATCAATGACTACATGTGGCTACCGTACTGAACAACAGAAATGTATAACATTGTTATCATTGGAATGACCCTTCCAATTTGCCCTAAACTACACCACTAAGCCAAGTTTGCTGATGCATAATTTTAACAAAGCACTTCCTTGCTCAGAAACTTTTGACAGGTTCCTTACTACCGGCAGGACAGTGCTCCTCACAATGTCATGTACATTCATATTATCTGGAGATCTGGTTAAAATGAAGTGTCTTATTTAATAGGGCTGAGGTGAGCCCAAGAGTCTATATTTCTACTTAACTCCCAGGTGATGCCATGGTGTTTCTTCAACCATATTCTGTCACCCTGCATGTCCAAGTTCCCTGTTCTCTCATCAGCCCTACCTGATGTTCATCAGCTCCCAGAAAGGACCCTCCTTTGCTCCAGAAGTTATGCTTTTCCACAGCTCCTACTGATGACAATACTCACTCAGACTCTTTTTCTAAGTTCAGTCAGTTTCTGCATCCTTGGGAACCTCTCCCTGGTGGCTCAAGCCAACTCAGTCACCTCTTCGTAGATAGACTTCCAACCTCAGTGTGCATGCACATCTCCTCAAGGGAGCTTGATAACTTGTGCTACCCATGCCCCACCCCTGGAACTGCTAGTCTTTCGATTTGAGATGGGACCCAGAATATACTTGATTAATAAGGTGCAGGTGATTCTAATATCACTCTTTCCCTAACCAAATTCTGAGAAATATTGTATCTGTATACTTCTTATCTAAATAACTGATTTTGACATTCAACTTTGTGTAGTGTTTTTGACCTATTGCAAAGTTAAGTATAAGCAATCTATATATGTTTAAGCATGCCTGGTGGATTTCCACCCTGATTACATGCTGGAAACCCTTGAATAAGACGTTAAAATCCTCACACAGAGGCCCCATCCCCAGAGATTCTGATTTAAGTGGTAAGGGGACAGGCATTTTTTTCCAAGCTCTTTGTTACATTCCTGAGGCTGTTGTAACAGAGTACCACAAATCTGATGACTGAAAACAACAAAAACTCACTTGCTCCTGGTTCTGAAGGTTAGAAGTCCAAAATGAACATGTTGGCTGGGCCGTGCACCCTCTGAATCTCTAGGGAAGAATCTGTTGCATGCTTCTTTTCTGGCTTCCAGGGCTTGCCAACAGTCCTGGCTTATAGGTGTATCACCCCCAGGTCTTCCTCCTTCATTACATAGCCCATTTCCCTGCACCTGTGTCTTCAAATCTCTTTCTTCTCATAAGGATACAAGTCATGGGATTTAGAGCCCACCCTCCTCAGGTATGGCCTCATCTTAACTACATCAGCAGAGACTATTTCCAGATAAGGCCACATTCCCAGTTATCTCCAGCTAGGATTTCAACATTTCTTTTTGTGGGACATAATTCAACCTACGAGCTCCCCAAGTGTTTCTGATGTCTAACTAGGTTATAAGAACTATGGCTTAAGACTTTGGTTTTGAAATTTGAGCAGATATCAGAATCACCAGAATGCTTATTTAAGACAAGGACTGTGAATCCAACCCCAAGATTCAGTAGATCTAGGGTGGTCCCAATAATTTACATTTTTCTAACAAGTTTGAAAACCACTGGTGTAGAGGAAAGGGAAATAAACTGGATGTCTATCTCCCTACCTTTGGAGCAACAGCGTAGGCATCACCTGGGAGCTTAGGAGAAATGCAGAATTTTGAGCCTATTGTAGACTCTGAAACAGAGACGGTGTTTTAACATGATTTCCAAGTATTTGGAATGTTTGTTAAATTTTTAGAAACACTGTTGTATACTGTTCAAAATAAAATTGTTGTTAAATGTCTGGCTGAAGTATTTAGTGAGGGAATGGTTAGTTAAAGTAATGATGAAAGAATAAGGAAGGGGATTGTCCAATGGCCTATCTCCCAGGGGGAGGACCATGGGACTTCTAATCCACTGATGAAGAAACTATTTTAGCAACTACCAAGGGGCTGGCTTCTCATCACAGTGGCTGTAAGGAATCTACCTCTTTGGTGACCAGGCTTTAACCAAGAAGTTCCACGCTTTCCTCCCCCTGCCCCTTCTAAAATGACCTCATCTTAACCTTTTGGGGCTTCACTATCAGCTCTCTGTTATTTGTGCCAAAGTCTGAAATAGAAGGCTGGCTGGAATAGAGAGAAACACAGCAGCACAGATTTAGCTGTCAACTGCAGATTTGGCTCTGGGCCAAAAGGGTAGCAGGTAAGTTTCAGAGTTTCAGCTGAAAAAGAAAGAAAAGCTTTCAGAAGGCTTAGAGCCAAGTGAAAACTTGCCATATATGATTTTCTTTTGGCAGATACACTGTAAAATAAGAGTAGAACACATTCCCCAGGTAATAGTAATTGACCTATAAATGTCGTTATTGATAGATTGTGTTTCTGGAAACATTGTTCTAGAGCTGAAGTGCTCATGTGAATCTCAGAAAGGAATTGAGAATTAAGCTTTGAAAGTCTTTCTTCTTCTCTCTCCACTACTGATTTCCATTTTCCTCTTGGAGAGTTGCACTTCTTTTTTTCTTTTAATCAAGTCAAGTACCCAAGTAGTCACACATAGTTGTTTGCTAGAAGGACAAAGTTTTCTTGGAAAAAGTTGTTTTTGAAAGATCATTTGCTGTCATTTTTTAGTGGAACCATTTCATAATCACATTGAATCATTTGATAGGAAGATTGATAGGGTTCACATTCAGGTTTGCGTTCCTTCACCTGCCAGTCTGAGGAAGGGCTGATTTTATTTTAATAAGATGGGTATTGTCTGGAGAGGTCCAGTCTGATTTCAGGGTGTTCAGATGTTGTACCCTGCCACATGGCTTGAGGAACATTCATTTAATGGGCTGTTGCCTCTTCTTCCTCTTCTGTAAAATAGGATTAACAGAATTATCAATCTGTCTCCAGGATGTCTATTAGATTTAAATGAAACACATGTCTTATAACCAAAAAAAAAAAATTTCTCCCATGTCTTTAGCTATGGAATATAGATACATTTCTGTAATCACCATTTAATTTAACTTAATTTAAATTTTATTTTCTTTCTGGTATGAGCTTATGAAATCAGTCTTCACATTCTAAATGCTCGATTAAGGCAAATAGAATTTTGGGTTTGAAATCTGCCAGTTACATGCATTAGTAGCTTTAGAATAAAGAACAAAATTAACAACCTTAGAAATCTCTTTGTGTACAGAGAGAAATGTTCTTTACCCAAAACTAGGATGAAAAAATCTCCCTTCTTCTCCCTCTCACATTCTCTACTGATAAATTGCTGCATCACTGTCTACTGGGAAGAAGTCTACTGGGCATGCCTCTTTCAGAATTGCCAGGGGCACCCAAGGCCTCTGCTACTCTAGATAACAGGGAAGGAAAAGTGGCCTAATGCCACACTCTAAACTGCAGTGTGTGTGTGGTGTGTCTGTGTGTTTGAGAGACAGGGATTCTTTCCTTCTTTCTCATTAAAGCTGGTAGAGACTCTGTATCTCTATATGTTTATATAAATCACAGATTGTACAATTTGAGCATAATGTGAGAATCTTGAGAAATCATGTAGTATGACCCACCCTAAACTGTGGCATGATGAAGTGTAGATAGCCCTGGGCATAAGTCAGGTGAGTTGGGTGCCAGCTACTGAGGTTTACTGTAAGTCACTTCCCAAGACTATTGTAAAGAGAATTTTGATAACTAAGACTTTTCTCACACTTAAAATAAATCACAGAGGAGATTAGCCCTAACTTTTTTAGACCAATAACATTTTAGACCAATAACATTTTATTGGTTTCCAGTGTCATTACTCAGGACCATCTTTCTTTTCCTCAAATTGGGAACAACTCTCTTTAATCCACCCTTGAAAAAGCCTTGTATAACCCTTTAATGATTGTCCATTAGAACTATTCATAATAACACAGTAAAGGGCGGATGATCACTCGATAAAACAGTAGATTATTTTACAGGTCAAAAGTATTAGTGAACCCACACAGAAGTGGAGGTTTGGCTGCTTGTTGCCAAAAAAGCCAAATTCGTGGAGCTGGTGCTGGTGCAAAAGGAAAGAGGTTTCATTCTGGTGCTGTGACCTAGGGGAATGGCAGGCTCCTGTCTGAAAGACCCTCTTAACTTTCTGCCACGGAAAAAGTCAAACTGTCCTTGCGCAGGCCTAGACAAAAGCCCGTGTGCAACGTTCCTGCTCCATTTGAATGTTCAGTCCTTTGGAGCCTGCAGGAGGCTGCTAAGTGGTTTTATTCCCCATACAAGCAGCTTAGTTTGTTCCTGACTGCTGTCTATTTCAGGCTTCCTCTTACAGCTCGTGTGTGGAGCCCACATGGCCATGGGCCATATGGCTGCTGGAGCCACATGGTCACATGCTCCCAGGTTAGAGAGTATGCAAATCCATGGGCCAGTGCATCACCAAATGGGCAAAAGAAAGAGAGAGGTTCTCTCCTGGAGGCTGTGGCAATGTGGCTGCTAAGGCCACATGGCCACGGAGAGAACAGGTGAGTGCACTATGCAAGTGCAGGTCATGAGTGAGAGAGAGAAAGTTATGTTGTTGCCCTTGGATTATATTAGCCTGGGTTTGGGATGAACCAGGTACTTTCTTATAATAGCCAATTAACTCCCAAACTTTTGCATCTTTGTGTGAGTCTACCTCCCAACCATCCCCTTCTTTCCCCAGGCTACACTGACAAGCCTCTTTGGTCTAACACCTCCCCTTTGCCATTTTGACGTCTGTGACATATGTGCCTGCTTTCCCCTGGTCTCACTCCCAATCTGCTACCAGAGGAGGGGAAAGGGCCTTTTTCTATTCAATTATCTTGCTAGCTTTTTGTACCCTCAGTGTAAGAACCTATTCCTGCTACCATCTTAGCCAAAGAGGGGAGACCCTGGCACTCCAACTAACTCTTTTATGGTAACCTTAGCTCTACTAGAGAAAGCTTCTTAAGCTCTGGAGGATTTGTGCACAATGAGAATGAATTTGTTTGAATACTAACAATGGGATACTGTGTACATTATGCAAACTCTCTGAGCATTAGTTTATTTTCTGCCTAATGAAAGAATAATAATGGTGTCTACACAGTAGGGTTATTGTGAGAATAAAATGGTATAAAACAAAGTTTTTTAGCATGGTTCTTGATATGTAATAAATGTTTGGATTTGAACTGGAATATAGTCTATAAGTGTATGTTCAATTTATTCACTTATATTGGAATGCTATGTAACTGAATGTTTCTTAAAATATTTTCCAACTGAGTCTTAAAGCCTCTTGATTATTCTGAAAATTATTTTTAAAATTTAATTTGCTGTAATGTATTTTGACTCATATCTATTTAGGTTTAGTTCCTATTTATTACTGACTGATCCTCTTAAATTAGCTGTTACAATCTTTAATGTTTGCAGTTCCACTAATATGTAGTCAACTTTTCTCGAGACTTCAATTCTTAGAAGATATTAACTTCTTTAAAAATAAGTTCCAGAAAATGGTGCTATTTTCAAGAAGGGGCTGCTTTCTGCCACTGACTGGAAGGCTGGGAGACACTGAGACTTCTGTTGCTGCCCATAGTGAGTAGAAGGACTTGTAATTATGAGTGGGTATGGGACATTGAGTGGGCACATATCTTTTAATACCACTATTACAGTGATATTTTCATAATTGATAAATCTAGATTTATTTCCTTAGTGTTACTTTTCTTGGTTTGACTTTGTATTTATTAAGGTAATTTCAATTCACTAGGTATTTGTCTAGGCTAGATGAATGAGTTCTAAAGTTCTGATGTATAAAACAGCATAGTGCCTACAGTTAACAATGCAGTATTAAGCACTTTAAAATTTCTTAAGAAGGTAAATCTCATGTTAAGTGTTCTTAACACACACAAACACATGCACAAAGGAACACAAGGAAACTTTGGGAGGTATTTAATATCTATTTTCTTGATTCTGGTGATTGTATATGTTCAAACCCATCAAGTTGTACATATTAAGTATGTGTAGCTCTTTGTACATAAATTATAACTCAATAAAGCCATTTGAAAAGGATGATTTCTGTTGAGTCTGATATACTCAATTTTATATTGATTCCCCTAGTTAATCAGTGTCATTTTGATGTTGTTTTACGTAGTCTTAATTGCCCGTTAACAATGTTGACATTA
>VMDR010027759.1:0-13443 GCA_007922815.1 Macrotus californicus | reverse complement strand
TAAAGTAATTAGATCTAAGAACAACAATGCACAATTTTTTTTCCATAGGATGTCAGCTCTAATGTTTGACAAGTTTCATCTATCACTCTGTATTAAGGGAAAGGTTGTGAAACATTACAATTATTACTGAGGAGTATGGTCTTTGTTTATTTCAAAAAGAACCTAGATTTTAAACAGCATCGAAGATTTCTGAGGATGTGATTAACGCTGTTTATTTTATGCTGATGAGTTGAGAGCTGCTTCAGTGGGGAGATGCTGTAATTTTCCCATGATCTGGAAAATAATTCATGGCACTTTTTATGTTGTCATTACTGTCACATCTCCTGAGTTAAATATGAGCCCTGTCACTTGGAAGTCAGAAAGTGGCTCCTAAATTTCTCAATTTTATTAGCAATTGATTCAAATCATTTCCCGAAAATAGTCTGAATTGACATATGAATTGTAGTGGTTCATCATCTTGGTGATTAATTAATCAAGCCATCAGGTTCACATTAAACTATTTATCAATCTTATGATTTCCTGCTTTTCAGAAAAATTAAAAAGTGCTCCAACAATATTTTATGAGTTTTGAGAAAAATTAAAAAGGGATCAAAAAAATAATCTGTCTCTCCTAATTCAGAAGCCCCCTGATGTCAATTTCTGTAGGCCAGACACTACAAGGAGAAGACGGGGTTGGAGTCTCTACCCCGGGGAAGCCATGTGGGTCGTTTCTACCGGCCTCAGTTTCTTCATCCGTAAAATAAGGAAATGGAACTAAATAATCTCTCGTGTTTTGCTCACTTTTAAAATTGTCTGTAGTCAACCAAGATGTCATATGATTGTTATTGTTACTTTTATTTTATTATTTTAAAGTGTGCCAGTGTCTTTACACACAACTTATGGTTATTGATAGAGCCACAAAGACTTCAAATTAAAATTGTGATTGACATTCTTGGAGCAGCATTGGACACTGTTCTGCAATTTGCATTTGAAATACTATTTTCCACTAAAAGCCACTTTAGTCTGTATGTTTTCTATTGGGCTATTTTAAGAAGGGACCACAGTTCTTTGCTTTTGGCCAGAATGACAGTATCAACCTTTCCAAGACGGGGCCACACCAAAGCTGTTGGTGAGCTGAGAAGACTCTGGCAAAACATCAGGTTGTTTGCATATTTAATTTCGTTCAAACTTGGCTGAGTTCAGTTAATAGCCAGTTCTTTTCAGAATAAATGACTAGCCAACCAAATTCAGCCCCTTTTCTTTCACATTTGCTGTGTTATAACTACAAAATGAATGTCTCATTCTAAACAAATCCCTCTGCTGTTATTTCCAAAAAACTAAGGATTTTTCTCCTAAAGTCAATTCCATTTTAAGTACTCAGGTGCCTCTGGTGTTCTGGAACACAGAGCACAAGCCACGCAGAGAAGACCCTGCATGTGTAGCTAGGGTGGACTCCGTCTCTGACTGCTGTGTGGGGACAAAGCCAGAGGTGTGGTGCCTAAAATGGCAGAGACAGTTGGCATTCTTAATCCTTCAGCCACTCCTTGCTCAGGAAGGTCAGGGAGATTCATAGAAATTACATGTCTTTTCCCTCCATTTCTTCTCACCCTCAGGGCGAGCGGTGGCTGGTTCACCCTGCACAGTGCAAACTGAAGAGGAGGGGCCTTGGACGGGGAAAGGACCACAGAGAATCTGGACCACAGAAAAACCGCCCCAAGAGTGTTTCTCCATGAGGCTGGGTGAGGCTGCGTTTCTCTTTGAAAGCAGCTAGAGGGTCTCTCATTTGGGGGAAATGGACCAGAGGCCTTTGGGCTTGGGGTCTCATTTTGGACCATTGTGGCTCTGAGAATCCTCCACCTGAACCCCTGCTACAGACACAGTTTATAGATTAGTCCGGAAAAAAAAGTAAGTCGCCCAAGAATATGCCCCGTGGGGGAGTGGGGTGATAATGGGAAGGCAGAGAGGCTATTTGACTCACAGACACACAAAGGATCTCACATTTAGATTTTATCTCCAAGTGAGGTTATGCATACAATTGCTGAGGTATGTAACCAAATTTGGGGGAGAAATGTTATCACACAACCAGAAACTTGTGTTCTACTACAGGAAAATATTATCCATAACCCCTATTTTATCAATCTGTGATGATCTGATTCAGCGTAGCTCAGTAATATTGCATTTTTTAACTTAGATAGTTAATTTGTTCAGCATAACAATTTAAAACTATAACATAATTTTTTTAGTCTTATTTCAATTTCTTTTTAAAAAATACATCAGGAACCTCAAGAAAATGGAGAAGCCCAGCCTTCTTTCAACCTGTCTGAGGCCTTGCATGGGTGTCCTGGGCATCCTTCATCTTGGTCCCCACACTGCCAGGGTCCCACTGCATGCAGACAAAGCCATGTAGTAGAAGGAAAATAACATACGGGAGAGGCACATTACAAGTACCAAATGAACAACCTAAGCCTGTAACAGCCTTGGTGCATTGCCAGAAGACACCTCCAATTACATTACTAAAGAGAAGGAGAATCCTCACCTCTAGATTGCATCCTGCTCTTGCTATTTTATTATAATGCATTTGTAATGCATAACTATCACAAGCCCTTTCTGGAATATGCTATGCTTTCAAACTCCTGCACTAGCACCACGAGGATGGAAAGGCATTGCATTTGCACATGTCAGCCTACCTCATCCATCTCCCCTCATTCAAACAATACGCATTCGAGGTTCAGCAATCGGAGTTATATATTCTTCCTTAATGTTGTTGTAAGGTAATGGTTCTCTTATCTGAAATTCATCAGCCTGCTATAAATTTAAACTCCATTACTGCCAATAGAGAGAAGCTAAGCACCAAACCACTTTCAATAAATTTGCACTTATGCAATTGAACTGATACGGCCTCAGAGGAAAAGGGGAAACTCGTCTTGAGATATTTAAGTTAGTCTGAGTCACTGCTTCGTCTAGTGTTAAATTGGATCCATCGAGAAATGTAGGGCAGCACTCATCGGCCCTGAGTTATAAGAAGAGATTTTGGGCTGAAAAAAATTCTGTCTCCAACATTCATTATTAGACAGCGTAATTCTAAGAAACCACTGGCTGGCTCCATTATTTGGCACGACTAAGCGCTACAAATGGAAACTCTGATAGATGCGTGTTTTTATGAACAACATCAATCAGACTTGGGCCAGCCCAAGTCCTGAAGGTTCGTTATGTCCAGTCACGAAGCTGTGAGTATGTCTAGACAATCAGCGTAAAGAGAATACAAAATGTTTGCACAAGGCTTCAGGATTTACAGATGACAACGCTTCTGGTCTCCACACCCACCTGGGACACAACAATTGTTATTTACCTCTTCTGTTTTTGATGAAAAAACTGAAGCTCAGAGAAGTGAAATGACAACCTTTCTTGGGTGCATGAAAGCAGTGACTCGACATCTATGTCTTCCTTGCTCTGAGTTTTCGGCAGAGAAAGATCGAGAACACACCCAGCTCAACAACCTTAGAAGGCTGCCAGGATCTCTTCTTGATGAAGAAGGACTTCTTTATCAGAAGCCAAAAGGACAAAAGGAGCCACTCCCAGGGTCACAGCTGTAGCTTCCTTGAAGAGGAGGTCTCCTGAGGCTGACTTTCTGAAGCAGTCTAGACTGGGGTCTGCTGGTCATTTAGAGTTGATGGTTTGACAGAAGGACAGCATGACCAGGCGACAGCTCCCAGGCTATTACGAATTGGAGGTTTAGAAACTTAAGATGACTTCCATTTATGGTTGGAAAAAAACATCTCTCTGTGGACTTGAGCTGGGAAATTTAACTCCCAGGATGTAATGAGTGTGCTACACATTGTAGGGACTTAGCTGTCAGACACACACACACACACACACACACACACACACACTCTCCCCACCCCTTTTCCCATCCCCAGCTTCAGTGCCCATTCTAAGGCCCAAACTGGCATCACATACCAGTTGCAAGAACTGAAAAGCTTTTGCACTTAATTGGACGATATACATTATTCATGAGCCTTGAGTCTGATGATTTTGGCATTCATTAGGGGGGAAAAAACGGGACATTAGTTTTCTTGGTACAAAACATTTCGTATTAAACTTCATTTGCAATCCACTTTTCAATGTAAGGAATTAGAAATGCTTTTAAGAAAAGTTGGAAACTATGAAATAGCTGGGAAATGAGCATCAGCAACTTCTAAAGATGGCAAAGAAAGGAGTAAGAGCTGAGATTTTCAGATGTCTCAACAACACTCAGACCTCTGAGTAGAGAGGAGGGAGAGTCAGCCTAAAATTCAAGCAGATTAATTCAAATTACAATGATAGTAATGATAAATGCTTGTATGCACATATATGACTTATATATGTATGCACCATCTATTTTATGTAAATAATCTATATGTGCCTATATATTCAAAATGTATTTCAAAGCAATGAATGAGTTTATTTTTTTCCTACCTCTACTTTTCCAAAATAAAAGGCATCATCTCCTGAGAGTTAAGTGAAGCCTAGTTCAGGGTTCTATCCTGCCCTTCTCTAGTCTGTTTAAATTAAAGACTTCAATACTTACTGGAAGCTTCTGTAGAATGAATTTGAGTATGCTTCATGTTCCTTTTCACAAGTATATCTAGAATCTCAGAATTGAGATACCCTAAATCAATTCCTTTATTTTGCAAATCAAAAACTGAAGCACCATGAGAGGTCTAGAATCTCTAGTGCTCAGAGGATGAGAGGTGGAGAAAATTGGGCTTTGACCACTTTCACGCAACCCACTCCCCGAAGGGCCACGGCTCCCCGGGAAAGCCTCTTAGCGAGGGGCTTTGAAGTCAGACAAATCTGGGTGCAAACACCATCGGGCTTTGGGCAAGCCTCCTTCCTCATCTTGTTACGTCTCAGTTCTTTAATTATAAAATGAAGATAAATTTTGGATGTTTGTTAGGAAGTTTAGAAGCAATAACTACAGGTAAAGCCCTGAGGACAGCGTCTGGCATATGCTCGACTCCATAAAGGTTGGCTGTGATTACCCTGTATTATTATAAAGTGTGAGAACACAGCCTACCTGGACATTCTTGCTGTCGCTTGCCAGTTGTCCCACCTCGGTGACATTTGTGTAATTTTCCCAGTTAGACGTGAAATTCCTTAGAGCAGAGTCATCTTTTAGTCCCCCTTAGCATTGCCTTGTGCCTGACCTTAATTCAAGTAGCAGGTGCTCAATAATGATACAAATTGTGTTTTACACGGTGAGACAATTTATAACGTGCAGTCTTTTCACATGCCCTCTGCCTTCAGAAATCACTTCTGAGTCTGTGCTTTAATGCTGCAGAAAAATCTCACTTACCAGAATGTTGACAAGCAAAGCTTTCCTCTTTGTCTCAGTTAATATACACCAGGACCAAGGCTGGCAGATACCACCATCCCCATTTAGTGGAGGAGGGAGCAGAGTGTGGGGAGAAAGGAGCTCTGTGCCTGAGCTCCAGCAGAGTCACAGCCTGGAAAACCATCAGGAGTCCCATCCTCCATCCAGCCCTGTTCCACCAACTCCATCTCCCAGTGTAGACTCACTGTCTGCAGTTGTGGGTGGAACTCCATAAAACAAGGTCCATATTTAAGGACGCTGCTTTCAAAAGAATAGGATAACTAGGTTGGCTTGTTTCTAAAAGTATTTTATGTGAGAAGGCCCCAAAGCCAGAGTAAAATGATTGCCTGTCAACCAGGGTCTGGAGCACAGCTCCAAGAAGCTCATCATAAGAGTGAAATTTCTTTGAAGTTTCCTATTAAAATTCACATCCATTTGAGTCAACCCCAATTTAAAATGTATGTGTTTATATTTTTAATACACAGTTGTTCCTTAAATATTGAGGTAAAATAGGCATTCCATGAAAATGTACCATTTTTTTCCTGTGGTTCAGGGCATCAAGGGCCTGCAGCTGTACACTGAGATTCAGAAGAATGGTTGGTGGGCCCTCTCTCTCTAATCCCCAAATCTCAGCCTAAGCCCAAATGTGTGATAACCCCACAGCCCACGGTCCATTGTCATCAGGGCATAGGTCATGGGCCTCAATGAGGGCTGACCCCCTCCGTCAATTTTTCTTAAGGAGCCATGAGGATGCTTGCCTTCCGACAAAAGCCCTAGGAGCAGCTGAACTCATTTCTCTTCTGTGCATGTGCATTAATTCCTGTTTCTGTAATGAGATACAGAGGAGAAAAAAAGGGAAGAGGACGGATGTGGAATCAGATTGGGCTTGATGAGTTATGGAGCCTGCCTTCTCATCAACGATGTAAAGCAGCCTGGGCTCTATTTACTGCCGCTGTCAGCAGGATCAATAAATAACACTTTCAGTGACGTGAAGAGGGAATGCGTGAGCTCAATGAAATGAAGGGGAGCCAGAGGTAGAAGCAGACACTGCCCTTTTCCTCTTCGTGCACTGGCAGGAGTCACCTGTTTGGCTAGGGGAAGCAATTTGGTTTGGCTTTTAAGGAGAGAGCAGGAGGCATTCCTGGAGGAACAGAAGTCTTCTCTGCTGAGAGGGAAGTCAAGGAAGGGCATGGTCCATTGTCACCATAACTTCCTTCATAAGTCAAGCCACACCCCCATCTGAACCTGTAAGCCACCATCAACAGGCCTGGGTGGGCAGTGCCCCCACCTTCTTGGCCATGTCAGAAGAAGGGATTTGTCTTATTATTAGTTCTCAAGAAAGATTACAGGCTATGGCAAAACCCAGAGGAGGCATGCTTTATCTGCCCAAGGGCAGAGAGGATGCTGACCAATTAGAAGGCCCTCTGTGGTTAGAGGGGTTAGGTGAGGTGACCTAAAGTACAACAGATTTCAGGTTTCCTTCAACAAGAATTTGGAGTCAAGAGTTAACACAATCGCAGAATTTCCACTTTGAAGGAATTTCTTAAGTCATCTTGTCCAGCCTTCTCTCAAACATCAGAATCATCCCATCAGGACCTGGGAGAGGCTGAGCCAGCCTCCAGGCACAGGAGGTCACCAGCTCTTTCCACGAAGGCCCCTGAATGCTGCAGGGAGGGTAGAGCATCCGGCACAAGCAGCAGCACAGCTAATTGCAGTCTGTTGGCTTTGCACACTCACGAGATTGGCATTCTGCTGGTAGGCTGGAGTATCACGAACTCCAAAGACTGCCCCTGGGCAGCCTCTCTGGTTTCTGCTTCATAGACAGCTGTGTAACAGGATCCCTTCAACTGCAAGGAAGGAAGAAGCTCAGTTTAAGGTTTGGTGAACAAAATAATGTTGAGGGCTTCATTTGCACTAATTTTTCTTTTTCCCTCAACACTTCCCTAGCATTTTTATTTGGGCTGAACACTGTGACAGTTGAGAGTCATTTCAAACCCTGGCCAGGTGGCTCTGTTGGTTGGAGAATCAGATACCCAAGCACCAAAAGTTTGTGGGTTCAATCCGTGGTCAGGACACTTACCTAGGTTGTGGGTTTGATCCCTGTTGGGCGCCAATGGGAGGCAACCAATCAAAGTTTATCTCTCACTTTGGTTTCTCTCTCCCTCTCATCAATAAATATATACTTGGGTGAGGACTTAAAAAAAAGTCGTTTCTAAATCTTGGCTATCTCAGACTCTGTGGCAGAAAGTTGAGATAGCTCAAGAAGCATCTAGGGGAGAGAGAGGAAGAGACAGGAGGAAGTCATCAGTGTGGAAGTGGAGCGGATGGTGGGCAGAGAGAGGAGAGGGATAGACAAGAAAGAAAAGAGAGGGAAGAGGGAAATAGGAACTAGGGAAAAGAGAGGAAAGAGAAGAGAAAGCTGAGCAAAAGGAGAGGTGAGAGGAGGAGTGAGAGACCGTTCAGCAAATCCCTGCTCTCATCAACTCAGCTTCAAATTTGTAAATGTTAGTAGGCAAGTAGACAGACTTGAGTAGAAACAATAAGCCACACAAGACCACCAGGGTGGAAAGCTCCATGTGCTTAGCAAGGGACCTCGCCCCCAGGGTGAACTTTTTTCCCCTAGCATGAAGTTTAGACCTCCCAACCTTTCATATAGATGGTCATGTGGCCCTGACCTTTCTTTCCTTGGCATGTCACTAGAGTGGTAGATCCTCTTCAAGGAGGAACAAGGCGTGCCTCATATGACCCCCATACCAGTCTTTGCATGACCACTGCCTTAAGCATTAAGTCCTCAGGACAATGAGGTTCTGACCTACGTGAAATAATCTTAGGAACAAAGCCTGGGTCTGTTGACCCAGAGAATAGTTTTGGTCAAACTAGAGAAAACACCTAGGCCTCAGTTGTGTTTCAGCTGTAGGCCCAGAAAATCAGGAAAACCAGGCAGGGTGAGGCAGTGGCTGACATCAGGACCAGCTGGCTAATGATCTTCTGCCCTGGTGTGGACCAATTAGTGGAAACTACAACCTTGAAAGAACACACCTGGAAAGCTGATGACTATTCTATTGAGATCCTTCCCTGAGATGTCCCCTAAAATCCAGGCCTTTGGGAACAGATAAAGCCCCTTAAGACTAAGGACCCAGTGCCTGGCTTGCTCTCTGGAGCACCCCTGCACCTTCCCTTCCCCTTTCTTCCCTCAAGGAGAGTGCCTTTGCTTTCATTCTCCTAAGTTCCAAGGGCCCTTCTTCTGCCTCTGTAACTTGTTCCCTGAGTTCATGCAGCCCAGCTGGCTCGTTTCTTCTATGGCTCACTTCCTCTACCTCTGTAGCTTTTTAAATAAACTTTTGTTTGTATTTGACTCTTGGCTCTGAATTCTTTTTTAGCCAAAACTCAAGGACCACAGTTTAACATTCTGGTACTGTTTGCCATTAACATTCACACTGTTAATTGGGTATAAAACATCACAAAAAGAAGCTCTTCTCCAGACATTGTGTTGAAAAGTGCCAACAAACAATATAAAATCAAGGTATATTTTAGATTTTAATTCCAAATATTCTTTGAGGAAATCCAATGAAATCCTCTGGCAACATGGATATGTCAGAATTAAAGTCCTTTTTTATACTCCTAATAGTGGGTGCTTACTAGATGCTATGAATTCATTGTTCAAAGTACTGTGCCTACATTAATCTATGGAATTGACACACCAAACCTACAACCCTGGGGCCATTACCAGGCCTGTTTTGCCAGGAAGTGTAGAGACTAACTGTCTAGGGCCATACAATCAGGAATATAGGAGCCAAGATGCGATTTTTATTTCAGTCAGTCTGGCTCCAGAACCTGGCATCTGACCACCTTATAATTCTACCTCTCATTTATTTTCAATCATTCAATCATGCAGTTGATATTTATTAAGCTGGAAACTTCCTTTAGTAATACCACCTGGGCACAAAGGATATAAGTGAGAACAGGCACAGTCTCTGCTCTGATGGGTAAGACCTGTTAAAGAACAAAATTTAATCCAGTCAATCTGAAGATATAATTGGCTTTATTAAAGAGATTTATGAATTGGGCAGCATCCCAGTTAGCAGTCAGAAGAGTGCTCTGAGAGGCTGTGCAAAATGGAAGGTTTTTATAGGAAGAAGGGTAGGGCAAGGGAGATATTAACAAAAGGAAAAAAAAGTATTATTTTTAGACTAGGACATCTCTTGGCAGGCAGGGAAAGGCAAGCATTTTTATCATGCAGATTTCCTCTTTTTCTATGAGGGGTGTGGAATAGAGAAAGATCATGTGACAGATTACTGGTACCTCTCTGGTGCTGACCAGAAGATTCCAGATTGGTTTATCAAAATTATGTTTCTGGGAGAACTTCAAACAACAGCTGGTTGAGGTATTAAATCTAGGCTTGGTAACATGGGCTTTACCACAAGTGATGCCATTTTAGGTCTGGGGTTTTCTATTTAACAGACCTCACAATGAATGATAACTTCTCACTTATTTGTCCCCATGTTCTGAAAGGGATAAGCAAGATGGGGGCACAGAATCTGCATTTCTAATGCACTCCCACAGAATGTCAACGTTGTTGCTCTGGGGACCACACTTTGAGGACCACTGGGTTACAGACAGTGTTGTAAACAGAAAAGAAAACAGAAACTGAGAGACCTAGAATATCATTGAGAGGTTTCCAAGTAAACAGGCTGGAGGAGAGAATGTCCAGAGGCCTGGAAAAAATAGGCAATTTTGGCAACTGGAATTAATGGCCAGGACCTAAAGTGTAAAGCTAGTGAGGGAAAGAAGAGGCAATGCGAGCAGGTAAATTTAAGAGAGCTCTCTCTTGCCCAGGGCAGGGGAGGGTCACGCCACTAAAAATCCCACTGAGTTACCACACAGGGTTGCTTCCCAAACACAAAGTCATCTTTTGATGTGAAAGGCATATCAGGTTTCCATCTGCCCTTCCTTTATCTTCTCTTAGAGAAGTTGCCCCAGGCTAGACTGACCTCTTGTTTCGGTTGCTGCTTGGGAATAATACACATGTGCAAGTCGATGGCCAGGCTTTGTCCCTGATAGAACCCAGCTCCTGACGGTGATCGGGTGATTGCATGGGTGACTGCTTCTGCAGATGGTTTTGAGAGGAACCACAAGTTCACACTGGCTGCTTAAGAGCTTCCAAATCCCACTATTGTAGCATTCCTATTAATCTATGGGATCACCTGGAGTCTCTTATTAATGTGCAAATATGTATTTAGGAAAGGTATGTATTTATTATTCTCATAATCCTCATGAATACATTCCTAGGGAGAAATTTATAAGGATATGTACTTGTTTTCTGCAGCCTGGGCTGGTGTTGGTGCTAGAGGAGTCTCTCTCAGTATTTTCTCATCGATGTCTCCACCTGCAGAAAGGTCACTGCTCTTCACGATCACCAGACTATGTGCATACACAGCAGTGACCAGGATCATCTACACACATGTTTAATTTGATACTCACTGACCATTTCATTTCAGTCCATGTGATAGTTGCCTCAGGGCTCAAAGAGATATGTATATTCTCTCCAGAACTCCTTTTATGGCCCCAATCACACACACACAAAAACAACAAAATATTAGAAGCCTTATCTTTGGGGTAAAATAAAAGCATGGGCACCTAAGTGGGTGGTATTAGGAATAAGTAAGAATACAGCACAAGAAAAAGAGAATGGCAAAGTAAACTCAAAGTGGAATGGGAGAGAAGGGATAGAGAAGACAATTGATGGGGTAGCACAGAAGTACCAAATACAAAACTCCTTTCTACCAGGCTCATGGCTAAAGATCCTCTTGGGGAAGGAGTGGGCTGAACTTACACGGGTCAGTGAGCTTGGCTGTGGGCCCAGCAAAGCCATAATATTACTATCCTGCTCTCTAAATGATGTTGAATTCTGTTCTGGAATGGTGAGTAGCACAACAAACGTCATTTAAGCTCTGAAACATGAATTATGGTTTGAATTTTTTTCCCTCTGCCAAAAGGTATGTTTCAGTGATTACCTTAAGGCTCTGGCAGTTATCCTGGGATGACACCCATAGGGAGATGGCATGAGGAGGGGTGTACATAAGGAATTGTAACCCTCCCCTTCAGTGCAACCTCCGCCAATACAAAACTGCGACTCTTCCATTTACGTACGGGTTAGCAAGACCCAATGAACTTTTTTTTCACCCTCATCAGATGTTGATCAGCAGGACTGTTAATGTTTCTCTTTCTCTCTCTTTCAAAACCTGATGTATGTCAGGCCCCTGGCTTGTTAACTGCTGATTTGGCAATCATTAGTTCCTGCTTCAGATGACTGCCCCATTTATCTTGGCTTAATACATTACCACGCCAACATATGATGTTCTATGGGTATTGTTTTATTATGCTCAAGTAGCATATTGAAGCATGCTTCAATTTAAAGTGACACACAAATCTAACTTTCCTCATCCTTTCATTGGACTCAGTGGTAACACAATATGGGCATAACAGACAATGTACAGTCTATTAGCAATTTTATAGTGAATCACCGTTAGGAACTGTCATCTTAGGATTTATGTAACTGAGCCTCATACGATCTAGTTGAACATTTCCTCTATGCCTGCACTTTGCTTCCTGACAACGTGTGTAGACAGCACATCTAGCACGGCATGTGGATACGATTGTGTCCTCCCAATGGAGACATTTATAAATATACGATGTTAAGAGTGAAAAACAAGCAAGGGGGACACAGTAGATTCTGCTCTAGTCTGCATAGCTGTTATTGAATTTTTAGACTCATTAAAGGAAACACAGTCTGAAGAAGGAGTTTTAAGAACTATGGACACTGAATCAGCTTTGCATTTCTGAGGCTCTTCCTTGAAGACACAGGTGAGTTTTCAGTTAGCTACCAGTTAGCAAAAAAATTCATTGACATTTCTGTGACTGTGATGGGAACCTTTTCCCACTATTCACTGCTTTGGAAAATGAGGGGAAAAAAGGACCTGTGAGAAAATTCAAATTTGTCTGCAAGCTCTACTAATTCAATCACATCAGTTAAATAGATCTGAAAAATATAGTACATACACAGATATATATGAGTATACATATATCCATGAGAGAACACAGCATAGTTGCATGGGTGTGCATGTGTGTATACCAATGTATGTGTGTGTGTGTGTGTATAAAAAATTCGCTATGTGAAGAAAAATTATAACTCATCTTCCATATTCTTAAACTCAATTTTGAACCATTCTTCTTAACTCATTCCCTATTTGTTCTTCAGTCTTAAATAAAGGCCATATGTTCCTTTAAACTTTTCAGCTGGCTATCTCTTGGTTTATTTTGCAATGGTGCTTCATTCTCTTGCTGTTGCTTTGTTTAACCTCATTTGAAATGGGTTATAGAATATATAGCTTTAGACATTGCTGGGTTCAGGTGCTCAAATGATGTTGTCAGGGTTCTGGCTATCTTGCCATGTCTGGATTCAGTGCCCGCAGTGTGCTTGTGTCATTCTCAGACAAGCTCCAGGTGGTGAGGAAGATGGTTGTTGGCATCCCCAGGCCTTTATACTAATGGCTCATGGCCTAAAACAAAGAGAAACCTTTTTTTTTCAGTACCAAAATGCAGAATCTCAGGGAGGTTCCTGACTGGCCCTACTTGGATCATGTCCCCAGTTACTGGACTAGTCACTGGACCTGTTTACACAGGTCAAGCCTGGTGACTGGAGTCCAGCTTAGGACCCGGGGACTAGATGGAATTCTAATATTAGCAGCCCCAGCAGAACCGCATGGAATAGTGTGTGTGTTAGGGATGGAGTAGAGGAGCAGCTCCCATAGAAAAGGTGAATTAGAAGTAGAAACTACCTCTTCTTAACTACCAGATGCCTTGACTCACATCACCTCAGATAATCACCTCTCCCTTTTTTGCCACCCTTGGGACTCTCTAATTCCTTACTCTCCATGCAGACCTCAACTACTTTTTCCTACGCACCCTCTAAATCACACCTGAAGTTGCCCAGACCTTTCCCAGGAAAGTCAGAAGTCAACAAGAGCCCAAGAGATAAAACATTTGTTTGGCCAATAAGCCTTAAAATAGGCAGTAAATATGGGCAGATGGTCTCCATTCAAGAGTCTTGG
>VMDR010027758.1:0-13443 GCA_007922815.1 Macrotus californicus | reverse complement strand
TTTATTTTGTCATACAGCAATTGCTAGAGCAGTTTCTAAAAAAATACAAACAGGTTATATAAAAAGCCAATAAAAAAGAATAAAATAAAATATTATAAGTGATTTGATAAACCCAAAGGTAGCAGGAAAAATGAAACAAAAAAACAGATGAGAAGAGGAAATAAATTGCAATATGACAAAATAAACCCTACCTTACAATAGATATCCTGAGTATAACAGAATTTAAAATTATAAGTCAACAACATGATATCCAGAAAAGCATAAATATTTGAAAAGTAAACATTTCATTCTAAATAAAATTCTAACATTCTAAATAATAAGAGAAGTCCAAGGGAAATTAGAAAATATTTTAACTAAATTTTTTTAATTGGCTCTTTCAACAGATTAATAAAACTGGCAGATCCCTAGCAAGATCCTTTTTCTACAAAAAAAAAAAGACTAATATAAGGAATAAAAAAGGAGATATAACTACAGACCCTACAGACAGCAAACTAATAAGAGTATTAGAAACAACTTTATACCAATAAATTTGTCAAGTCAGTATATTTGTACAATGGAATACTTCTAAGCAAACTCATACACAGAATGACAGGAATAGATCTCACAGCTGTTACCTTTGGTTGGGGGAGACAAGCACAAAATCTCATGATTCTCTAAAACTAGCAAAGCTAATCCAAGGTTGGTGATAAAATCAGATCAGCGGTTTTGTGAGGCAGAAGGTCAGTCAAGTGGAATTCACTGGCAAGGGGTGCATATGGTATTTCTGGGATAATGTAATATACACAATGTCAAGACGCATCACATTGTACACTTAACACCTGAACCTTATTGAATGAAAATTTACATCAAAGAAATTAATTTTTAAGAAAAAATTAAAAACCACCACAAAATAGGAAGCAATGTGAATTTAGTTCAAAATATTTTTAAATTTAAAAAATTCTTCAGAAGTTTAAAAATACTTCATTTCTATCATATACCTTCTTAACAGAATAGGAAGCATACACTGTGAGCCAGGAAGTGTGCTAGATGCTTTCACATATGATACTTCACAGAGAGTGTGTCTTTAATTCATGATAAGATCTAGTACAGTGCCTTGGGAGACAGAAAACCTGGGGTCATATAATGACTATGTGTCATCTCTTGGTTTTATGACCTCAGGCAAGTCACTTAATTTTAAATTTTATCATTTGTAGGAGTTACATGAAGATTAAAAAAGAGTATTTTGAAGTAGACACTGATTAAATGAAAGAGATGAACGACAACATGGACAAGGCTAGAGTAGATGGGAAGATATGGGAGAGAGCCTGTTTCCAGTCACGTGTTCATCTGGGGATGGGTGGAAGAGAAGGTGCAACGGAGGCATCGACTTAACACCACGTTCCTACCATGAGCGGTGGGTGCAGTGATTAGGACAGGGTCAGCTGATGGCCCAGACTGCATATACTTTCATTGGGACCTGAATGACAGCATTCTGGGCAAACAATCCCTTGTCCTGGCAAGGAGCATGAAATGGGAGGCTCCTTGGCCACTTCAGACTCCATGGGGCTTTACCCAGTTGCCTAAAAGCTCCAGGGAGTCTTCTATGACTATAGATCTTTGAAGTGCCAGCACAACTGATGACCATCCATTCCTTCTGATCCTGAGGTTTCCAGCGATTTTGCTCTAAATGCAACAACCCGAACGGAGGTCTTATGGATACAACAGCAGTAACCAGAGCGATACCATCATTAGGCTTCGTAGGCTGATCTTCTGTCGAGTTCTAGGGAACCATGTTAACTAGACCTGACAGAGTATTCTAAAAGCACCTGAGTATAAAAATCTAGAGGGTGACTACAATACAGGCCCAGATTTAAGACCTGAGAAGTCCCGTATCTTCACCCAAATACGGAGCCATGAGCAGGGCACTTGGAAATTCAATGCTCAATCACGAACAGGTGGTAAGTTATCTGACAAAGTTATCTAATAGGATGCCGTGGGGGCACACTGAGGAGATAACGAACCCCGTGGTGGGGAGGCAGCAGTACTGGGAAACATTCTTTGAGAAAAGTGACACCTGTGCTGAATCCAAAGACTGTAAGGAGGTATTTGGGCAGAAGGTATTTCAAGGCAGGGGTCACAGCACAAACAAAGACAAATGGGTTGGACGGTGCCACCCAAAGAAAACTGCAATTCCACAGGGCTGCAGTAAACCACGTGGAGGGAGAATGAGGAGACAGCAGAAGCACAGGCGGGTCTTGGGAAGGATCGTTTTAAAAATCAGGCCAAAGGAACTTACAGTTTACCTTGAGATGAAGAAAAGCCACTGAAGGATTTCAAGCAAGGAGTACTACAATCAAATTAGCATTTTTAAGAGATCATTCTGGCAACCATGAGGAGAACAGACTGGAAGGGGACAAAAGTACAGACAGGGAAAGTAGTTAGGAGACTGTGGAAGAGACCCTCCGCGGGGAATGTCAGTGGCCTAACACAGCAGCACTCAGAATGGAAGGATGTATTAGATCCAGAAAAGAGGTCCAGGGCCCTCGACTTGGTCCCTGATTTACGTGAAGGTGAGAGAAAGAAGGAATCTAGCACAACTCCTGGGCTTCAAGCTTGGATGTAACTAGAATAAGTCAACCTACAGGTGAAAGCCTCAAAAACAATGATACTGCACTAAATTTTTAAAAAATGAATCAACCCAGAAGCGCAGGTTTCCTTAGACAGTATGGATACACCATCACTAAGAAAAATCAAACACTTAAATTCACAGAGAGGAATAAGCCAGAGAGCTAAAGAAATTCCTGTCTAGCATGTTGATGAGTGAATAATCAAATAACAAGGCAGGCAATTCACTAACAAGAGAGCCATCTACTGCCCTACAAGGAGAGTGCAGCAATGAAATGCCACCAAAAAACGTGGAAGAACGCCAAGTGTTTTAACACTTCACATTGTACATGGAGTCACAAAATATCTGAACCCTCCCCTGCCAAAATCCAAGTGGTTAGCACTTTTAGCTAATAACCAAATGTTTTCACTTAGTTTCACCTAAAAACATCAGTTCGATATATATCATCATGTGAATATAATATGCTTACCTGCCATCATTGCTATCATACTGGCTTTGTAGACATTAGTAAGAGATCCAAGTTCTCCTGTCGCTAAGATGGTTTTGAGATGAGCTGTCCCACAGGCCTTGCGAAACTGACGAATCTCATCATACAGGGCTGGAGAGGGCAAGAATTGAGGCAGTTACAAAGCAGGCAAGTGATAACATGACTTGTCAGCCCTTTAGAGCTGGTAGGACCCATCTCAGATTTAGGAAACATAAAACATTTGTCACTTTCTAAAAATCACCCCAATTTAACATAGCCTAGAGCACTCTGTGGCAGTTCCCATCCTGCTACAATGAATGCTTAGTTTGCTACCATGAAACCGTTTCCCAGCCCTGGCCCCAGGTCCAGAGCCACGAAGCTTTTAAAATATCATTATAATGACATGCAAATTTCAAAAAATTTCTACCTCTTCCAGATGACAGGTACTTATAAGAAAAAAAGAAATTTACCTACTATACATATAGGGGTGTTACCACTTTGCAAACTAAAGAAAAAAAACCTCCCAGTCCTTATTAATTCTTCCATTCACACATAAGTTGTCTTGTTGGAATATAAAGCAGGCCTTTCCTGAGAGCTCGGCTAATGACAATAAAGACATACAGTTTGTCCCTCTATCTGCCAGGGTATGTGCCTGCGCATCTGACTAAAAAGTGTTGAGGCAGTACTGGACGTATGGGTGCAGAACCTGTGTAGAGGGATGTACAGGTGCAGCCTCGAATCCAGGAACCCCCCACCCTAGATCCACATCTGGCTTTCTTGGGCTCCATGCAGCACCCTGAAAGCAGCTTGATTGTTACATATAAAACTACACACAACAAAATAAAATCGAAACAAAAAGAAAAGCCAAACACTTCAATTTCACAGTAACAGAATTTTAGTAAACAAAATGAGTAAACAATAAGAAAAGTTTTAAAAAACTATTCCACAGACTTTTGTCCTGACACCAGTGAATTTGGGCTTTCTCTCGCCCTCCATCAGGTTGGCCATATTCATTTCTTCAACTTAAACTACTGCAAATCAGGACTAAGATCGGGGCTTTTTCTTTCTTCTGTGTGTGTGTTTCATGAGAAGTAGTTTCATAAGCACACAGACTAAACTGAGCAGAAAAGAAACATTCATATAAGGGTTAGGATTAGGGTAAGCATTTTTTAATACAAAAAGGAAAGTTATGTAATTCACTAGTTTCCTAAAGTACATATAAAAGACTTAAAAGACAGCAAACTTAGTCAAATCCATGAAAGTCATAACAAGAAGAAAACTTGTCTTCCCAATCTTAGATAACCTGAACTTAAGCTGAAGCTTAAAAGTAAAAACAATACAAATAAAGCCAAGTATTCTATTATGAGATGCTAGGTAAACTTCAATGATTGCTGCTGCAGGAGATGGTACTTGCAGATTTTTAAGAGGGAGGATTTTCACAAATCCCTAATAATTTGTAGTTTTGAGTATTAGAGATGATCTGAGACGCCACACCACCTGCCTTACCCTGCCCACCCTACCTAAACGGTGAGAAAATCATCTTACTTGTGCATCCAATATGCCAACATGTGTGAGAATGGCACTAGGTATAAACAGTAAAAAGACTATAACAATGATAACAATTTGTATTCTTTTAACTCATTGCCTGACTTACTGAATCTAAAATGAGGAAGTTTCCCCTAAGAAGTAATGACAAAGAAAGCTCTTGATCTAAAAATTCAAGCATGCTACTCCAGAGTTAACCTGTGATTTAATTAATGACATTTCTTCCACAGCACAGCGCTGCCATCAAAAGCAAGCTGGAGAATCAACACACTGGATTTAAAACCCAACTCTACCACTCACTGTGTGACCTTGGGCAAGTTATTTCTCTTAGCCTCAGTACCATCCTAAAGGTGTCAATAATGACATTTGTCTTATAACGCTGTTATGAGGACTAAAAAGATATATATAAAGCACTTAACACATTGCCTGGCTTATTCTAAGCACTCAAAACATGTCACCATTATTAGGCTCAGAATGCTAATAAAATGAGCTCCGTTAAGTGTTGGATGATGACAGTCAAGCCCTGTTCCTCGGCCGATCCTTGTGCTGCACGGAAATTCTTTACAGGGATTAGTGCTTATAATCAGTGAGCCATCAGATAAGGCTTGAAAGTATTTCATCACAGCACTTGTTAAAGTGAACTTGGGCCACGTAACAAAATTCTTACTGATCTCGACCATATTTATGGACAAAAGCTCCATCCTTTTTCTAAAGAGTACTACCTTTTGATATCTGGTGAATTTCTCCATCTACAATGAAAATCAACCAGAAGACCTGGATGTATTTTATGACTCAGTTATCAGCCACCTGGAAGTTATGCTCTTTAATCCATGATCCAAACAGAATGAACCAAAAAGGATCACTTAGGGCTGAACTGGACTCAACAAATACACCACCAGTGCCGTCTCAGCCTCTAACTGCCAACTCCTCAAACCGTCTTACTGACCTATTTCACCACATTGAGAGGGTCAGGTTTTTCTGAGCGAGTGTTCTAACCTGTAAAGTTCAACCCTGGGAAAGCTGCCGTTTCCTTCTGTTACTGTTCTTCCCAGAGTATCCCAGAACAGTTAAAGAAAAAAGCACATCTAATGTGGCCTTTTTAAATGTGGCCTGGGCTCCATCAAGTGAATGCTTCAACACGAGCCTCTGAACCTTACAGAGCGACACAAAGATGCAAGAATGGTTAGAGACTTTCATCAGTACTGCAGCATCAGCAATGGCAGCAGCCGCAAGAGCCCAGTGCCACAGACAGCAGCGTGGCACCGCCGGCCAGTGGCAGCGTGGCACCAGCAGGAGCCCTGTGACCAAGCTGCTCCCCTGGCTAAGACTGGCTGTACCCTCCGCTCTTTACTGGCCGTACTTGGTTCTCAAGCCTGGTTTTTCAGGCTTCCTACTACTACAGTGAGTTACTATATATCCTTCTAGTAAATCCCGTTCAGCTTAACTTAATCAGGATTGGTTTTGTTTTCAACTCATAAGTCTAGCATAACAAGTATTCACCGAGGAAGGACGGAATAGCAGACAAGAGTGTTGGTGCCCCGAATGTCTGGGTTCATACCCGGGCTGTAAAACTCATTTGTTGTTTGATTTAAGCAAGTTACTTAACCTTTGTCCCAGTTTCCTCATCTCTAAAATGGGAATAATAGAGGTACCAACATCTCATGGAGTTATTTTAAGCATCAACTAGGTTAACACATATAAAGTGCTAAGGACAGTATTTGTCACACAGTTAATGCACAAGGAATGGCAGCTACTTGTTTTCCTATTGCTGGTAGCGGTGGCAGCGCTGTTACTATTGATCCTGGGTGCTTATTAGGTTCAGCGTACACAGGGACTGATAAAAACAGAGGACACTGTGACCTATGTATGAAGTTTCTCTTTGGGGCACTGGAAGAGCAGTCTGGAGGAGAAAAAGTCTACTACATCACACACGATGTTTTAAAACCTCAGAGCCCATGCTCCTTTGGATAACACAGACTCCTGGGGAATGAGACAGTATGGGCTACAGACTACATTCATAAACTTGTAGGAATGACTCAATTTTCTAAGCCTAATTACTTAGGGGACCACAGTTTGCTCACATATTTTTCTGAAGATTAAATAAAGTAATGCATGTGGCTAGAATAGCACCAGGCATATAGAAGCATTTAATCATTCAATACTAGTTTTCCATATTTTTCCTTACATACTTCCAAGAATGCAAAAATAACTTTATAATACAAAACAAAGCAAGCACTGCTCTAATACTTATGAAAGTATTTAGCATTTATAAATCTTGCACATAAGAAAAAGAGACCACTCCAACACAAGCCACAGAAGCCACGAGAAAACATATCACAAGTGTCTAGATAGTTCTGTGTACCTTGGCATGCCCACGACAGACCCCTCAGAACTAGACAGACGAGAAATGCAACACACACCACTTGTGGCTGAGATACAACTCAGACAACCGCAAATCATTACGTCCTTTAACATGCCCAACTGTTGCTTTCCTGTCAATACAAACAAGCAAAACGATGAAAGAAACTGAAGAGCGGATTTCCCCCAACCTTAGCAGGAAAGGGCAGCAGAAGGACGTGGATTTACATAGTTGTGACTGAACTATACGTGTGGAGAAAATTACAAGTGAAGTCGTAAAGGCAAGAGACCCTCTTTCCAAAAAGTCCTTCATTACTCAAAAGAATGAAAAATACCCTATGTTTTCAAAGCATCTTCCTTTAAAAATTTTCACACTGTTTTCACTGCATCCAGGGACACTCTTACCAGAGGATCCAGTGATCATTAACCAGCCTGAGTACATGGCGCTGGGCCAGGGACACAGCCCACAGGAATAAGTGGTTATTATATACAAGAAAATTGGTCAAATAAATAAATATACTGGGAATGATGGGAGCAAGATTTCTCACTGACAAGAAAGAGGGACATAAATAGAGAAAGGAAGAGGTGAAAATAAACCATGTGATGTTGGCTTGTAATAAAAGTCGTCAGTACGAACTCATGGGTTCTAGCAAAGACAGATAGATGGTGAAAGGCACGTACACAGACAGATACAGATGCATACGTGTTCAGATGGGTGCACTGTGCATGTGTGAACATTCATGTATTTCCTAGGTCTGTCCACTGGGAAGGCCTGGAAACACTACCATCCCCACACAATCTTCCATGGTGCGGTCATACATTTATTCAATCACTTTTCTATTACTGGGCACTTAAGGTTTCCGATTTTTTTGCTCTTATAAACAATACTTTAGTAGACATCCTTCTTGTTAAATCTGTGTATACATCATGACCTTATTCCCTGGAGCACTGATTAACTATGCTCACATACTCACATACAACACACGCTCATCATAAAAATTTCAAACATTACAGAAACTGAAAACTCCCCATTAAAGAAAGGAAGAAAAAACAATTCTTATACAATCAGAAAAATAATAATTTGGAGGGCTATTCTAAAAGATAACTGACAAATGAAAATGGAATTCAAACACCATGACTGCAGATTAGTCGTATAACGAGGTTTTTGGGAGTAGCTGAAGTGGGTGTCCTAGAAACCCAGGACATATTACATTGTAGATGCTTAATCAATATAGTGTCTCGGCCAGCAGAAGGGGTTGTCTCCTGTCTGTCCCCTGTCATCCCTCATACTACTGCCACATGGATGAGGAAAAATGGAGGTCATAACCTGACCTCCTGCTCATCATTCCCAGATGAAAAACTAGTGAGGGCGGAGTGTTCACTGATAGGAATCAGAGAACTCAGCCACTCTCAGAAGGGTCTGCGTGCATGACAGTGTAGACCCCAGAAGCCGAGGGGGCAGTCTGCCCCCATTTGAAACAGCACCCAAAACGGGGAAGAGGCCCCACCTCTGCCTCCCATGTCAGCAGGAACTTGCATCTACAGCATTTTACTTTTCTTTATTTAAAATGATCGTGTTTCTCTCCAGTGTCCACTTAAAGGAAGATATATTCTTAATCTCCAGGCTGCTGACAGTCTGTTAGGTTTTCTGGAACAGCACTGCTACAGACACAGAAAACCATGTGAGTAAAGCTTTCATGTACAGAAATTATGACTTAAGTAAGAGCCCTAATGTTTAAAGACTGTATTTCCTATCTAAAAGTCATAAAGTAGATTTCCTTTTATAGTTCATGCTATTCAAAGGCACTTAAAAAATAACTGTTAACGAACATATCTAAGCAATTATTTTTTGAGTACCAGGGAGATGTTCAACACTGCACAAAAGTGTCCTGAAAATAACTCTTAAGATAATTACATGTAAGTAAAACACTTAATATACAATTATACAGCAACTGCTTAAGTGAAAAAAGTCACAAAATGTTCAAGAACAGTTTTCTTCCACCAAAGCATCTCATTCATCTTGTGTGAGTAAAACAGAGACGAGCTGAAACACCAAGTAGTAAAATAACCTACAAGAAATGAAACACACATTGTTGTCAATAGTATCGGAAGTTTTGAAGAATCAGAGCATAAAATCAAAAACAAGAAAGCATGCAGCTACCGTGAGTATCTCCAGAATTTTTCTGTTACAAACAAGCCCCAAACTGAGAAAGCACAGATTATGGATGATTTCATTCTTCCCCCCAAAGTGTCTGTGGATGTAGAGGCTCTTCTCTCGTCTGATATTACGGTTAACAGCTCTACAAAATGAAGAAAAACACTGATTTATTTTAAGGGAATGTTCTTTCTACCATCCTCCTTGTAGAAAAATAAAGTGTTGCCCAGATTCGAGATTTTCGGGATCCATTTACATAAGACACAATGACAGATGCTGTAGCATTGGCCCAAAGACGTCGTTCTCTCACCTAAAACTCTTGAGAACCATGAGGCATGTACTCCACAAACCAAGCTTAGAAGAGCAACTGAGGGCTGCAGAACGGAAGGGGTCAAAGGCACATGAAGCTCTGGGTACAGGAGACAGACGATATTTCCCATTGCTACACTGAACATCCTATTCTGGAAAATGTCACAGACAAAGCCACCTTTGGAGTCAGGTCTGCAGGTGCTCCAGGGTGAAAAGGGTTCCCAAATGCTAGTAAAGGCAGGTCTAGGTCCTGAGCCCAAGGAACTAAAAGACTGCTGAATGGGGCTGAATCTGATAGCGCTTCTATGTCGCTGGTAAAATATTAGGTAAATGTATGCAGCAGAGAAGGGTCATAAAGAGATAAAAAAAATGAACACCTCTGTATATCTACAGAGCATGGAATGCATTTAATTTTCAAAAGCTGCTCAGTAAGATTTATGCGCTGACGAATCCCTTCTGCTGAATGCTTTCTTCAAAGAACTGTTTAAGGATGCAACTTAGATGTCAACTTCAATACCATCATTAAAAAATACAGTGTTACAAGCACTCATCATGGAAATAATACCCACAAACAAGGCAATGCCAAATATAAAATCACAGGCCATTGTAGTTTGGAAGAGCTATAGAAAGCCTTAAGTCTTATCCCTCCATTGGTAGCTTATTTAAATGCAGGCAGAGGGAAGTGACGTGTTTGCCCAAAGACTAGATGTAATTAGCAAATTTACAAAGACTACAACCCAAGCCTTTGGAGTTTCACTTCACTGACTGAATGCATGTGCTATATGAAGGTTCCTTCCCTTGACAACATACTACCATCAGCAGGAGGAAGAGGGGGAAAGAGAAGGAAGTGCAGTTGGCCTGGAGGGAGTCATCTGGGCTAAGCCACAGGATGATCAATTTACACATAGTATCTCATTTAATCCCTATTATAGCCCTGTGAAGTAGACGCCATAATTGCTACTTTACAGAAGGAACAGAAGGCACAGAGCAGTAATTGCCCAAGAGATGAGAGCTACTAACGGTAGTGCCAAGATTTGAACCAAGGTCTGCCTAACGCAAAGACTCTGCTCTCGACCCTGCCTGTCTCCCAGCACTACACTCCCTTCCTGCTCCACAGTCTGTAAGTTCTGGGTCAGTTCTGGGTCTGGCTCACTCCAATGATGACTGGCCTGCCTGGCTGGCTGGCTGGCTGGGTGGGTGCTGGTGTGGTGCCCCTACCTCTATCACAGCGCAGCACAGCCCCTCCCCACCCCACTGCAAGCTGCCATCTTCATCCAAAGCACAGCCTTCCCAGGGAGAAGAGAACTGTCCTTTTCCTAAGAGCATAGAAGCAGATGCACTTTCTTGCTCAACTCAACAGAGTAACACTTTATTCCTTAAGCCACCTGTATTACAGCTAACAGCAGAGCCAGGCTAACTAAATAGAAATACATGGAAAACACAGTGTGTACTAATCAATATGCACACTCAACAATGCGGCAACTATCCTATACCTAAAGTATGTGGAACCAAGAACTAGAAGTGGGAAAAATGCTCCAAGTTAGTGCTTCTCCACAGAACTACGGGATGGTCAGGGTGGGGGCTGGGGTGGAATCATAACGACCTGGAGCAATTTCACAGTACAGGAGCCGTTCTTCCCTCACCTCCAGCCCCCAGTTCTGATGTTACACGTACGGGGCAGCGGGGAGGGCGCAAGAATCCGTGAGAGGAGCTGGGGCAAGTGGTTTGAGAACGGCTGTCAGTCACAGACCCAGAAAACAGACTGACAATTGCCAGGGGGAAGTTGTGGAGTCCGGCAGACTCGGGTTCTGACATTTCGGAGGTTTGGTAGTCTTCCGCAAAAGGAATCAGAGTAAAAAAGGTGAGGGGATTAAAAAGTACAAATTGGTAGTTAAAAATAGTCATGGGGATGTAAAGTACAGCACAGGGAATATAGACAATGATATTGTAATAACTATGTGTGGTACCAGATGGACACTGGAAATATCAGGGGAAATACTTTGTAAAGTAGAAACTGTCTAATCACTATGCTGTCTACCTGAAAATAACACAAAATAATATTGAATGTCAACTGTGATTGAAAAATAAAATTGAAAGTGCCTTAAAAAACATGTCTGCCAGGTAATTTGGAGACCCAGCAATACACTCACACCCTATCCAATGAAAATCACTGTCCCGAGCTATAAGTTAGGGGGTGTGCATTTCTGTGCCCGGATGGAAAGGATTGAGGGGTGTACTGGCAGGGAAGGACAGTGGGCCATCGTGAGAAAGCAGGATGTGTCAGTAAAAAGCTTAGGGGCATAGGACCAGGCAAAGCAACAATACCAACAATGTTTACATGAACAGACAGAAAAATCAGAAAGCACAGTAGTCGGGCCCGTTAGCTGTGGGGCAAGTCACCTCGGAGACTTCAGCCCGAGAGAATCGCCGTGCTCCAGTAGGATACGACCATGGGTACAACAGTGCTGAAATCAAATTGCATTTAATAAAATGTGTTTAAGTCAGACAAATGCACACACTTTGAAAAATTTTTTTCTAAAATGGTTAGATTCTCTGGCTGTGTAAAGATTCACTGATTTTGAATGTGTACTTAGTGAAAATGATGGATGAACAGCAACATAGTTTAGCAGGGCATGGAGGATGAGTTGTGGTGTCAGGCGGGCCCCAGCTCTGACATTTCGGAGGTTTGGCAGTCTTCCGCAAGAGGAATGTAGCCAAAATCAGTGAAGAAGTGAGCTTTCCAAGGGAGAGTGTGCAGAGTTGGAGGGGAAGTTTCAGAGCTTGCCAGGACAGGATCTGAGGATCACCCACACTCAGGGATACCAGGGGAAGTGAGGAAACTTGTAAACTGGATGTAACCAGAATCCCAGGGTGGTGGGGTTGGTGGGGGGGGGGGGAAGGGGAGCCTCAAAGACCTACAACCACCAAAACCATGACAACCGAGTGGAAATGCCCACTCTGTCCCATGCTGCAGAACAGTACAGATAAGCAACAGCAAAGAGTATCCCCTAGGCATAGTGAAATGAGAGGTCGTTGGTATCTTGGTTAGAACACATGCAAAAGAAGTAAACTCAAGAATTTTAGCCATTGCAAGAGAACAGAAAGGGAAATTTGGCTGGGGATGAGGGGGAATGTTGGTATGTGGGGGTTTTTTAATGAATAGGAAAAGCTTACATATGTTTAGATGCTGATGGGAATGAGCAAGCAGAGAGAGGCTAAAGATACAGGGGGGAGAAATGGCCAATAAATGGAGGAAGGCCTCTGAAAATGTGGAAGGAATGAGGGCCATGGCACAGCAGAGGAACTGGACTTGGGAGGAAGGAAAGGAAGAAGCGGATCTGATGTGAGGACCTTGGGGGGGTTCCTAATATTTTCTGTCTTCTCTGAGAAGTGGCAGGTAGGTCGTCTGCTAAGAACGAAGGAGCCTCAAGGTGGGCAGAAGACTTAAAAGTCCGAGAAAAGTAGAGATTTTTAAATCATTACCACAAAGAATTTAAGAGGAATATGCACCTCCTCCAGTCTCTTCTTTGAGTTTACACCCTAAACTGTGAATCTTGGTGACCACAAGAAATGGTTGAGATGCACCCTGAACATCAGATTTTAAAAACGGGATTCTTTCTTTCTTCAACCAGTGTCCTACATACCTCAGTGCACAGAGGAGAAGGACCTACATTTGAATGTGTGATAGCCCAACAGACATTTCCATCAGCAAATTCCAAGAAATCAATTTTAGACTCATATTTTAATAAACAGCTTATATTAAAACATGAAACTGAAAAATACAATATGTAATCAAATTGAGAACTGAAAGTAAGACACAATACTGCAGTGGAAAAATCCTAAGTCATGCTTATTTTTATTTAGAATTAAATTTCTAGTATTAAACGTTCCTTTTCAATTTGTTTTGGGTCAAGAGGTCATTAACACCATAAAAAAAAAGGGTTAATAGAAAAGTATGGTGTAGGACAGAGATGTGCTATTATATTTTGCATGAATGCCCGTTAT
>VMDR010027757.1:0-13443 GCA_007922815.1 Macrotus californicus | reverse complement strand
AATATATTTTATTGATTATGCTATTACAGTTGTCCCATTTTCCCCCTTTATTCCCCTCCACCCTGCACACCCCTTCCCCCCAACACTCCCCCTCTTTAGTTCATGTCCATGGGTCATACATATAAGTTGTTTGGCTTCTACATTTCCTATACTATTCTTAACCTCCCCCTGTCTATTTTCTACCTACCATTTATGCTTCTTATTCCCTGTATCTTTTCCCCCTCTCTCCCCACCCATTCCCCTGATGATAACCCTCCATGTGATCTCCATTTCTGTTATTCTATTCCTGTTCTAGCTGTTTGCTTAGTTTGTTTTTGTTTCTGTTTTAGGTTCAGTTGTTAATAACTGTGAGTTTGTTGTCATTTTACTGTTCCCATTTTTGATCTTCTTTTTCTTAAATAAGTCCCTTTAACATTTCATATAATAAGGGCTTGGTGATGATGAACTCCTTGAACTTGACCTTATCTGGGAAGCACTTTATCTGCCCTTCCATTCTAAATGATAGCTTCGCTGGATAGAGTAATCTTGGATGTAGGTTCTTGCCTTTCATGACTTGGAATACTTCTTGCCAGCCCCTTCTTGCCTGCAAGGTTTCTTTTGAGAAATCAGCTGACAGTCTGATGGGCACTCCTTTGTAGGTGACTGTCTCCTTTTCTCTTGCTGCTTTTAAGATTCTCTCTTTATCTCTCATCTTGGGTAATGTAATTATGATGTGCCTTGGTGTGTTCCTCCTTGGGTCCAACTTCTTAGGGACTCTCTGAGCTTTCTGGACTCCCTGGAAGTCTGTTTCCTTTGCCAAAGTAGGGAAGTTCTCCTTCATTATTTGTTCAAATAAGTTTTCAACTTCTTGGTCTTCCTCTTCTCCTTCTGGCACCCCTATGATTCGGATATTGGAACGTTTAAAGACATCCTGAAGGTTTCTAAGCCTCTCCTCCTTTTTTTGAATTCTTTTTCTTCATTGTGTTGTGGTTGAATCTTTCTTTCTTTCTTCTGGTCCACACCATTGATTTGAGTCCTGGTTTTCTTCCCATCACTGTTCGTTCCCTGTACATTTCTCTTCATTTCACTTAGCGTAGCCTTCATTTATTCATCTAATTTGTTGCCAAATTCAACCAATTCTGTGAGCATCCTGATTACCAGTGTTTTGAACTGTGCACCTGATAGGTTGGCTATCTCTTGGTCGCTTAGTTGTATTTTTTCTGGAGCTTTGATCTGTTCTTTCATTTGGGCCATTTTTGTTGTCTTCGCATGCCTGTTACATAGTAAGGGGCGGAGCCTTAGGTGTTCACCAGGGTGGGGCAGCCACATTGCTGCGTTGTGATGCTGTTTGTGGGGGAGGGGTCTGAGAGGGAACAATGGTGCTTGCTCTGCTCTCTGCCGATTTTCAGTGACTTTCAGTGCTATCCACAGTCCAATTGGGCCCTTCTGGTGCTGATTCCCTGGTGGGTGGGCTGTGTACACTCTAGGACCCTGTGGGTCTCTCCAACAAGCTCTCCTGTGAGTCTGGGAGTTTCTCCCGCTGCTGCCGCCTCAACCCCCACAGGAGTTTTCAATCAGAGGCTTTGAGGCTTTATTTCCCTGTGCAGAAACTCTGGGTTGCATGGTCTGTCTCGCTCTCCAGCTGTTCCTCCTGGTTTATCCACACGTGGTTGTGGGACAACCCGATCCGCCAGCAGCCACCTCGTCTGGTCCGCTGGCCGCACCTTGCCCACCCCGATCCGCCAGCTGCCGCCCTGCTGTGAGTCCTCTCCACCTGGCTGCCAGTCTCTGCCCCTCCTGCCGGTCTGGATGAATGTTTCTTCTTTAACTCCTTGGTTGTTGGACTTCCATACAGTTCAATTTTCTGTCAGTTCTGGTTGTTTTGTTTTAAAATTTGTTGTTGTCCTTCTTTTGGTTGTGCAAGGAGGCACAGTGTGTCTACCTACACCTCCATCTTGGCCAGAAGTGCCTTTTCATCTAATATCTTATTGAATCATTCCAACAACCCAACTTGACAACCCAATATGTTCTCACTCCATTCCCCTGGGTGACTATTATACATCTTCCCTTTTCTCTTTAGTTCACTAATGCCTTTACCCAACCTCTCACTCTTAGCTTACAGTTTTCCTCCTTATTTCCTTGAGAATATAGGAGCCATCAGGAGAGACCTTTCATTCACTCAATTGTGAACCACCTTTCCTCTGTGCTCCTGCACTACTGCCCATCTCCTGAGAGTAGCCCCTCACTTGTGCACAGATGTCATCATTTCCCTAGTGATGCAATCATTCTGCCAGTTTAAAAACACTGTGAAATCTGTCTTAACCCAACATGACCTCTTATGACCTGTGTTTCCTTTTACAACCATAGGAAGGCTAGCCACTTCTCCTCAGTCTCTTTAACAAGGTCATATAGCTAGTGAAGTGGCATATCTGGGATTTTAACTTCTAAAGGCAGAGGCTACTTACCCATTTCTATGTCCCTAGTACTTGGCACTGTGCCCAGCATGTAATGTGAACTGAGAAGCACTTAATTATTTTGTGAGAAAGAATGCAGAGCTAGAGGTCAGTTGGGGATGAGACAGTCAAGACCAGAGACACTGGACTTTCTAGTCAACAGGAGGGAGACATGATCACTAATGGAATTTCTGAAGACTGGGAACAGGTAAGAGATCCTGACAGGTAAACTTTGGTTAGCACCTGAAAGAAGAAAATTGGGTCTAGTCTGGCAGGTGCTGTCTTCAAAGACTAGCAGCCTTGAGTCAAATGGCCATTACCTGGTTGGCAGTGAGGAGCCCATTGTCTCAGGGACAAATTCCTGGGAAACGGACACTAAGATGGAGGTGAGCACAGGGGGTTTGCTGGCGATGCTGTCAGGTGGAGTTGCTGAATAGCAGTGCAGTCTCGGTGAAAACCTCAGCCAACCCCATGCACAGCTGTGGAGCTGGAAAAACCCTGAGAGTTGTCAAACCTGAAGCAAGGAGATTTCACCTTCATTAATTCCATCCCTCTTCCCACTGATCATCAGTCAGTCATTGGAGGTGAACTGCGGCTGGGGAGGGCTGTGACCCTGGGCGGGGTGCTCTCTCCTGCTGAGGGAATTCCTGAAGAAGGACTCAGCTGACAGTGCTGTCAGCCACGAACACCCCCAGAGCTGGGGGACGAGTGCTGTGGTCCAACCAGGGAGATCTGGGTGGCACATCACAGTAGCCACTACCCCTCTCCCCAGGGAAACCAAAGTATCAGGTAGAGAATGAAGATGAGCACCCAGGAGTAGAGGAAGAAGGTGGCTTGACCATGTGCTGGTAAAGCTCCTGCTAGGAAATGGTTCAAGTGAAGAGATTTCATGGGCAGGGTCAAGGCAGCAGACAAGATTGTGAGGGACCTGAGACTACTGGTGGTGGAAGGCTGTTACCACCCTTGGGGATTAAGGGCCTAGGGAGGGAAATAGTGTCATCTGAGCCAAACGGGAACAGCAGCTGCAGTCATGGGGGACACCAGAGGGTGCACCATGGAAGTGGGTAAGTCTCCAACCTCTTTTTACTACTGCTCTCTACTTTCCCCTGGTGCCCTGCATTGGCCAACCCCAGGTGAAAGTTGGTTCATAACAGAGCCTGGAGGAGCCATTCCACAGGACTCAACCTCTTGGCTCAGAGCAGGATGAACACAATGGAGAACAACCAGCAAAGGGCACAAGTTAAAAACCATCCAGGATTAGAACTTGGGACAAAGAGTGAGATGCTGCCCTGCCTTCAAGCCTTTTCTACTGACCAAGACTGAGACTGACCTAGAGCCTGGGATGGAAATGAGTTTTGGGTAGGGCACTGATGTGAGGCTTGGACCCAAAGTCCAGGGGCAAAGTTGAACAAAAGAGGGTGTCTCAGGTGGAAAGGCTTGAGGGACTGAGGGGAATGGAGGCTTGAAGGGTAATGTAAAGCCCAAGAAAGCAAGAAATCCACCAAACCCCACAGAATTCAGAAACCGTTTGGCCTTGCTTCCACTCTGTCCACACCCTGCCGGGTTTTTTTTTGTTCCTGCTGAGGTCTCCAATACCAGGGTCATATGGAGGACCAGATCTTCCAGTGGCACATGGACAAATGGCCTTGAGGAGGGTAGTTTGAATGTGTCACATAGCCGAAAAGCCTGTGCGATGTCCAGAGGGGAAAGGAGGGTCAAGAAACCTCAAAGTGAGGGAGCTGGACTGGATGGGGATGATACAGTTGTAACCCACCACTTAAAAATCAGTGTCTGATCATGAACATGCACAGAATCCAAATGACGGTGGCAAATATTTGTTTCTTTCCCCACCTAGTCGGCTCAAATTAGGCATCTAGGAATGCCTGTCTCCTCCCTTGATTTTCTCTTTCTGTTTTTAATACCTGTCATTTACCTCCACCCCATCCCTGTCCTGGCTTGCTCCTGGGAGTGGGAGGTTCAGGCTCTGAGAGCATTTTTTTTGAGAAAATGAGAAGGTGGAGGCTTGTAAACAGCCCTCCTCTTTAGGAGCAGATTGTGTCTTTTAGGTTCTTCACAGAGGAGTACCTACAAGACACACAGCCCTCTGGGTAAATGTGACCACTCCCATAGTACTGCTTGGATGTGTCATTCAGGCCAAGTCCCCTTCCCGCCAGGAGGGAGGCCAGGAAGGAGAGGGGACTGAAAGCGCTGTCCTTCTACACTGAAAATAGTAATAATAACTATTATTCTAGTGACTCATATACTGAGTGGCTGCTTTATGCCAGCTGTACATTAGATGCTGTAGTGATGGCCTCCCTCCCCCCCAAAGGTATGTCCATGTCCTATTCACTGGAACCTGTAAAGGTGGCTTTATTTGGAAAAAGGGTATTTTAGATGACATTAATTTAAGGATTTCAAGATGAGATCATCCTTATTAATCCCCAGGTGAACCCTAAATCCAATGACAAGTGTCCTTATGACAGACACAGAGTGACACAAGAGAAAAGATCATGAAGAGAAAGATTGAAAAAGGAGAAATGCAGCCACAAGCCAAAGATGTCATGGAGCCACTGGCGGCCAGGGGAGGCCAGGAGTGATGCTCCCTGGAGCCTTTGGAGAGAGAAAGGCCCTGCAGAGTCCTCAATTTCAGTCTTCTAGCCTCCGGAACTGTGAAATAAATTTCTGTTGTTTTAAACCACTCCACTTGTGGTAATTCTTGTGGTGGCCCTAGGAATCTAAACAAATGATTTGCATGCATCCTTTCTAATCCTCACTGTGATCAACAAGGTGAAGGTACTATTTTCTCATTATATAGACAAAGAAATTGCAATTTGAACCTGACCTTGCTTGAACCCCGAGTCACTGTGCTCTCCATCATGGTACCATGTCATTGCTAATGTCCTTCCAGTTTCAAAAGCATCCTCCTGCATTTCTGGCTTGTGAGCAGGTCCTTACTTGCCCCACTCAGACTCGTCCATTAGCAACAGTTAATTGATGGCCATTGTGTTGGCCACGGATTAGGCTGTGGGTACAAAGTTGATTGTCATTAATTCCTCCTTCTTCGCCCAACTTAGGGCCTGAAGCTTCAGGGGAGGAACAGTCTAGCATAACCATCTGGGGAAATAAATAGAAATATTACAGAGCCCTAAGTAATAGTTTAAATTTTTCATAGTAACTGTCAACTATGAAGTGATTTATGGATTACTAAGCCCTTTCACTCACATGACTTCATTTGAGCCTTGGAAGATGAGGTTACACAGGGATGTTACATGTGAACAATTTGTTTCCTGGGTAAGGACAATGGGGCTCTCAAGTCAAGTGGGCCCCTCAGTGCAGTGTGGTTACTGAGAGGCAGTTCCCCACGGCACCCTGTCCTTCCTTGGGTCCACTATAGACTCATATAATCAGCCATGTGACTTCAAGTGCTTAATATTTATTTGGTTTTTCTATCTGGATTTTTCTTTCTTGAAAACAAGGGAGGGTCGCTGACTGGAACTACGAGGTGCTGGCTCCAGTCTGAACGGGGTTGTGGTGCTGAACAAATGAGTGATGTCAGCAGACAGCCGCAAGTCAGAGCCTGAACTAAGACCTGCTTTAGAATAAATATTTGTGATTCCTCGAGCAGTTCTTGCCTCTTAATGTATGGTTTTTGCAAAATGCTTGCGGTCGGTAGCCTGATTGATGCTCATGTTTAAAGAAGAGTAGAAATGGCCACCAGTGCCTTGTGATTTCACCAGTCATATCCAACTAAACATAAAATGTGTGAGTTCATAGTTACAGGCACAATCGACTTTGTTGGAATGCAAGTTGATACCTACACAAAATGAATATGTGAAAGAAATATATTTCATTTACTGAGAGTTTTGCTTGTGCCATGTTTTTATCTGAAACTAAAGGGATATCAGTCTAATTTTCTACAACTCTACAAACCTGAGTATAATCTGAGATAATGTGAAAATGAAGACCAAAAATCTATCTTCCAAAAACTGGCTCTGTTGAAATAACGCCATTAGAGACCTTGTTCTAAAATGGACAATTTCTGAAGAAGCTGACACATTTAAAGTCTATGCTTATAGGGCACAGGTGGCAAACACAAGGCCTGTGGGCCCAATCTGGCCCTCCACCTTGTTCTATTCGGTCCAGCACCTTGTTTCTACCCAGCAGCAGTGCTGAGCTCTCGCTTAACTGTTAAAGAGTAGTTGCATTTATACAGTCCTAAAATTACATTTGGCCCTTTGAAGGCAACCGTGAGGCCGATGTGGCCCCTGGTGAAGATGAGTTTGACACACCTGTATAGAGTATTGTTTTGGCCATAAGAAAAAAAAAAAAGGACACATCTCTGGCTCATGACAAGTCAATTTTATTCAATGTAGATATATTTTAGCAGGTTAAAAATATTCATAAGTTGATTTAGACATTAGAGGATTTGGCATACACTTGAAACAATTTCTGATAACTATCCCTTCCTCCAACTATAGGGCTTGTTTGTATGAGGGAGCATACAAAAAAAGACTGGAATTATCTTCCAGAGTGCGGCTCCCTTGTAATACAGGCTTCCCCTGCTAGATGAATGTTCTAGGAACCCATCTGTATCAGTGTACTAGCTGGCATTGTTGTGAGAGGCTGAGTTTGGCTCCAGTGAATCTTTTTTGAAGACTCAATGCATTTATCCATTTCATGATGGGTGATTTATTAGTGTATCTGCCCACACTGTGCTGAGTATTCAACAGTTTTGGACCAAAAATGGCATGACCTCTGTGCCCCACCCTCCCTATTTACCTGATCTTGCCCTGAGTGACTTTTTTTTTGCTTCTGTGGGTGAAAAAAATCCTCAAAGGGAAACATTTTGCTGATATGGAAGAGGTGAAACAAAAAAGGGCAGAAGCACTAAAAGCCGTCAAAATCAATGAGTTCAAAACTGTTTTGAGCAGTGGAAAAAACATCTCACTAGGTATATTACATCAGATGGAGAGTGCTTTGAAGGCTACTAAAATTAAACATGTAAGAATAAATACACAATTTTTTATAAATAAATTCTGCTTTTTGGGGGTCCCCCTTCATACAATCATTTTGTGTGTATAATATAATAGGCATAACATAGAATTTACTCTCTTCATCATTTTTAATTGCATAATTCTCTGGCATTAAGTACATTCTCATTGACGACCTTGAGTTCTCTTAGCGTTTTTTTTCAGACTGACTTCCTCTCTCATGTCTCCCACTTTACTTTTCTTGGCTTGACTTCTGCTATCCCAACACATAGGCAAAAAAATCTGAATCTCTGTACATAATAAAGAAAAGAATGACCCACATGGCACCTGTGGCAGGATATCCCATCAACAACTTGAGTGGAGTGAGCTGTTGAGGCCTTACTGTTTTGTGTTCTGTGGCTGTGGCTGGGGCCCTGTCCTCTGGGCTGGGTAGGAGAGTGGGGAGGATGGGAGGTATTAACTTCCCAAGAAGAAGTGGGACATTTTTCTCTTTTGAAGGTCAGGTCTTCCTTTTACCCTAGGGAGGCCAAACATCCTTTTATGCATTAGGACCCTTCCATGGCCCAACTCTAACTGGTGGGCCATCAGGTTCTATGGTGGCAGAAGAGGTGAGAAACAAGCTCTTTTGTGTTGAAGGACTCTGATCCAAACAGGTGGGAAGAGAGGGGAAAAAGGCTCTCTGTATCCTAAGGATCAGATGCTTGAGCTCCCACTTGATACCAGTCTGAGAGTTGGCATAGGGCCCAAGACATTTGGGGCTGGTGGATGTTTGTGGCTAGAAAGAGTGGTTAGGCCAGAAGATCCATCCATCTGAACCCCACAGCTCAAGAAAAGAGTCGAGTTATCATGACCTCACCATTGATGGAAATTGGTCTTAGAGAAGGAGTTGCAAGCTCTTGGGGAGATGGAGGGATTCTGACATTGCTTATATAGACTGGATAGGGCTGAAAGCAAATAGAGACCTAGGCATATACTGACATGAAAACTCAGCATACAGCTGCAGTCTTCTAAGTTGCCTGAGAACATTCACCAACCCTGCAGCTGAATTCATCTGCCCCATCCTATGTCTTGGCAAGTTTATCACGGTCCAGCTTATCCATACCCTGAGAAGACCAATGGGTGTGGCTATGGCCTGAGGTCCAATTCAGGGGTCAGAAAGGTGGCCTTGGGGTCCTGAATAGAGTCCCACATGATTGCCTGGTTGCTGAGACCCACATCTGTTGCTTTCAGAGCAGTTGTAGACATGGAGAATCATGGATCTTCCAGCAACATGGTGAGTATCTTTAGCAGGCCAGATGGAGTTTGTGTGAGAATATAGGTTAACCACGTGGGCTCTGATGCCAGGCTACTTGGGGTCAAATCCCCACTCTGCAACTTGATAGCTGTTTTAACTGTGGTCAGGTCCCTCTGCCTCTCCAAGTGTCATCTGGAAAATGGAGATGTAAAAAAGCAAAATAATAATGACATCTACTTCTTGGGGATATTGGGAGAGGTAAGCAAAATAATGTGTCTGCCACACGGTGCTTAATTACGTTATTGTAATTCATTGGGCAAAAGCCTTGGAGTGTTGGGTGATGTGGGAAACAAAATACTATGTGGGACAGAACTGTAACCTGAGAAGGGCTGATCAGCTACCCTCCCCAGCCTGGAGGAGGTTGAGTGGGACACAATGACCAGGTCCTGGTTTTCTTTTCAATCTTAGAAGAAAGGGTGTCATTTTAATAAGATGAAAGGAGGCTTGCCAGCTCCTGACAAAATCACAGGCACCGCTCTGCGTCTTCACCATCTCCGGGACATCTGAAAGAATTGGATGAAGGACTCTGCAGTGAAGGGACCACACTGGAGCACTCCATGGAGTCCTGGCTTTCCTCCAGGGACACAGGGACATGGGGCCAGGAATCTTTCATAATTGCTAATGTCCCAATTGGGTCGTAGTGCAAAGTACGTTTAGAAAGACTTTTCTGAGCATTTCTGAGCTCTGTGCCACCAGAGCAGTGGGTCTGATTTCTTAAATTACCCGGTGACAATTTACAATTTTGACTTAGAGAAAAATGAGTATGTCCCTAGCTCCATTTTTGGAAGATAATAAGTAAATGCTCATACCGGTGTTTAAATAAATGTTGTTATATATTCTCTTAAATAAACTTTTACACTAGCCCCTCCCTTTCCCCTTTACTTTCCAAGTAAAGGACATCAATATCCAACTCTTGTACTTATTATTTTTGTTCCAGAAAACAGCACAGAATCTCGGGTTCCCTCCTATACCCCTTCTGCCAGCCCCATAATGGTTTTCTATTTCCTTTGGGTGTTTTTCTCCTTTATTCAGAGACCTATTATCCAGTGTTTAACACTGACACAGGATGCACACACACATATTGCACATAAAATCAGCCATCAGTGAGTGACTTACTATATTTTGCCTCCATCTTGGAAACAGCATCTCTCAAGGTCTCCACCCTCCTGCGCCCCCACCAACACCAGTCATCAAGGAAGTGGTGCTAGAAGTCTGAGATCAGTGAACTGTTAGAGTTGTTAGGTTGCTAAGACAGAGTGTGACATTTCCACAGAGACCTGTGAGTGAGGGGGTCCAAAGCAGGTGACATTTAGCAAATGCACAGATTAGTAACTACCATTGTCATCTGCCTGATTTACATCAGGTACTGAGTAAATTTCATTTGTTTCATTTATTCCTCACAACAGCCCAATGAGTCAGGTATTATTATCATTATTATCCCCATTTTTCGATAAGGCTCAGAGAGATTAGGTAACTTTCTTGAGGTCCCATAGATAATGGCAGAACTGAGATTTGAACCCATGTCTGGTTTACACCAAAGCCCGTGCTTTTAATCACTATGCTGCATGTCAGGTGTGGGACCCTCTGTGGAGTTATAGAGAATTTAGGCTTCTCTTTTCAAAAGCTGCTTGCAGTTTAGAATGAACTGGAATGTATGCAATTGTGTCTCATTGCTACACCTTACTATAGCTTCACTATTTCTTTATCAAACAGAACATATGTAGCATCTTCTTTTGTCATGCAAGGGAGAGTCACACTGGTAGATTCACATTCCAACGTGTAGCTTAGACTCACTTTCGCCAAAGGTATTTATGTGGGAGCTTAAGTATCTACTCTGGAATCACAAAGGACAAACTCAGTGCAATACCACCAGGTGAGGAGGAGGCCTCGGACAGGGTGGGCTGGGCACAAGGGAGTGATTTGGCTTGTGAGATGTTGCAGACAAATTCCAATATTTTTATTAAGTGAAGAGTAGTTTTCTCCAGGTGTGGCAAAGTCATGGGCCCCCAAATATTGCTGATTTATTCCCATCAGGGAATTATCCACCACTTCCAGAGTTGTGCTGTGGAGGATAATAGGTCAGGCCCTGGGATACAAATTAGGAACGCGGAGATTTGTCTCTTTGGCTTTTTATTGGGAGGAAGACAGACCCAAAGGCAACTGATTCTAATCCTGAGGTCCAAGTGCAGAAATGGCAGTAGGTGGAAGGTTCTGTGTGAGCACAGAAGTCAGAGGGACTAATGATGCTTGTGAGACTTACAGAAGGTTCTCCACATTCAGAGGAAGCTTTGCTAAGTGGAGCAGGAGAGAAAAGGTCATTTCACATCGGGGGAACAGTGTGGGTTGGAAGTATGAGTGTGTATGTCATCACTGTGGAAAAGTGGGAAATTTGAGAGTGGAGGATAAGATGTAGCATATTGAGAGGTCGGGAAGTCCGGGCCCCATAAAGAGGGTTTATGACAAAGATATGCAGCAAGTCTCTTCCTATTTTTTAGTGATAAAAGTGGGAAAGAAAGCCTTGTAGTATAATATTCATGACCACTCTTTTTAGAGAAAGACATTTCCAAATATTCAAGAGCAAAACAACTCGTTTGGGTCAGAGTCAGTTTTGGGCCGTGAGTTCCCATTAAAACAGAACTCGAAAAAAAACAAAAAAACAAAAACAGAACTCGAGAGACAGTCCTACGGTGAGAGAGGACAAGATTGGTGGTGACCTATGCTGTTTAAGAAGTGTCTCTGGCAGATTGGGGTGGGAATTTTGAATATTCTCTTGATCTTACAAGGGAAGAAATTTTTTTAAAAAACTTCAAAATAAAATAGGACAAAGAGTAAATCCATAGAAGTTTTTGTTTCCTTACTATTATCATCCAAGTAACTTCCATGGGTAAGTGTGTGCTGGGCAAAGAATCCACTGGAGAATTATTCGTAGCTACTTACAAGGCTGCTCTATTTCACAATTGGAAGTTTTCAAATGAACCTTAATAATGAACTTCAAGTGTCCAAAAGAACGTAATGCATTTCATAATTCATAGGTGACACCCAATTAACGCTGACACTTAGGCGTGTTAAAAATGTTAGAAACTACAGAGAAAAAGAATTATTTTGAGATTGCAATGTGGGGTAATGCTAAGGCAGTTGAAAACTTTTGGGTGAAAGAAACCGTGGTGGTCCTGGAACCTCAGCACATCTGCTCACAAGATTTGAGCAATTTGGAGCTTTAATTTCGGGTTTGGTTCTCTGAGACTCTCCCAGGGGATGAGTTCTGTCCAGTTCTGTGTCCTCAGAGGTTTCTGAAACAAGAGAAAGACTGTTGCAACTCAACCCTCTCCTTCGGCGTTTTGAGATCATTATTCCTATCTGTCTTTTCAAAGACCTTTCTTTTATAATAATACTACTTCATACTTTTTTTATTGTTCACAATAACCCCATGAGGTATAGCAGACACTTAATATTCATTGAAGATGAGAGAGGGCAATGCAGACATTGTCACTTTCAGATACTAGAAAAGTTCAGCTATAAACAGAAAGGGGGTGAGGCCTCTTGCTACTTGTTACCACCATATGACAAGGGATACACATGGTATGAAATCCCCCACAGCAAACCTGGCACTCTCTGTTTACACAGCGCTGATCCCTGCCACCCTCGGAGACAATGGACAGAGATGCCAATGGAGAAAAAGCCACCAGTACTTAGGCAGGGCCTCACAGACTCATAGTGCCTTGGAAAGGGTCACATGGTCCATTCCAGAAACTGACCAGGCCAGGGGGAGTCACTCCTGCTCACCGAGCTCATGGCTACTGATGCAGAAAACAGATTTCCAACTCGTTGGTCCACAATGAGACCCCTAACTGCCATGTGGCATGAATGTATCAGCTGTCCTGTCCCCCTCATGTTTTAACATCCCTGGCACAGGGATTCCTTTTACAGCCACCATCAGTGAGGCAGCAGCTCTGACATAGTTGCTGTCGCCCGCAAATAAAGAAATTTGGTCATTTCTTGTGACCTGTCTGGAGAGCTGCAACCATTGATGCTCTAGTCAACAAACCAGGGAAAACACTTGGGGTAAGGAATCTGAATCACGATTCCTGTCTAAAAACGTCAGTTAACATCAATCTGGTAAAATCAAGAAAACACTGCAGTCAAAACCCTCAGAATTGGTGTTGGCCGCCTGACAAACACTTAGAAGACACTCTGAATAGATTTCTTAGTAGAGCACTCTTTCTTTTTCTCATAACCTTTTCTTTAAAAATTGTTTAAACTTACAGGAAAGTTAAACATAGTTCAATGCATACCTAAATTTTTCTGTTCATATCATTTTGAGACATTTGCCTTATATCCCTCTCCAGTGTTTTCAGGGTGTTTTTGTTTGTTTGTTTATTTGTTTGCTGGATCATTTTGAAAGTGACGTGCAAATAACATGACACTTCAGTCCTAAACATTTCAACAAGTATCTTTTATTTTGTTTGTTGCGTTAATGAATTTAATGTGACGGTCTGGTTTCTAACCCACAGCCCTTCAGAAATAGCAAGTTAAAAGAGATTTCCCTGGGGGAACATGATCACAGTGAGGAGGGACTCTTGACAATGTTACAACAAAAGACAAATCAGAAAACCTACTTCTTAGAGAAAGCATAGAAGTGCAGCAATCTGGAAAACAAAGACTAATCACTCAATGACAGAATTAATTTCCAAATTTAAAGAAAAGACTAACCTATATTTAAGATTTA
>VMDR010027756.1:0-13446 GCA_007922815.1 Macrotus californicus | reverse complement strand
CTGTGGTTCATAATTGAGACTGATCTATAATTTTCCTTTTGAAACTTTCATTATTGGGTTTTGAAGTCAAGATGATAATAATGACCTCATAAAACAAGTAAAAGAGAACTGTCATTATCTTTTGTGCTCTGGAAGAATTTATGTGATATTGGCCTTATTTGCTCTTTAAACATCTAGTAGAATTTGTTCTCAAACTGTGGACTTGGACTTTTTCATGGGAAGGGAAGTTTCATTTCTTCAGTGGTTATAGGATCACGTGGGTCTTTTAGTTCTTTTGTAGGTCAATTTTTATCAGAGATAATTTTCTAGACATGTGCCCGTTTTCTCTAAGTTGTCATTGTCATCAAGAGTTGCCGACAACATTGTGCTCTCCTTCTGAAGCTATGTTGCCTTTTACTCTGCCAATATTATTCATATCTCTTCCCTATTTTGCTGGCAATTTAATCAGAGACATTTGGATCTTACTGTTTTTTCAAAGAACAGATTTGGGTTTTTATTGTTTTCCCAATTGTAGCTTTTTCCTACTTTATTAATTTGTTTTTAACTTTGTTATTGCCTTCTAATTTCTGAGTTTGTTTTGTCAGTATACTTTTTAAGTCAAGTTAGATGCTTAATTTATTTCCAGCTTTTCCAATGTGAGTGCATAAGGCTATACATATTTTCTTGGTATCCTACATGTTTTGATAGGTAGACATTTCCATCATTGTTTAGTTCTAAAATGTTCTAATATTCATTTTGATTGTTTTGTGTTATTTACAAGTGTTTTCAAATCTCTAAACATGAGTTTTTTCATATTATTGTTATTGACTTTAAACTTCTGTGAGGTTAGAGAACATGACCTATATCATATAAAATTTTTCATATTTGTTACAAATAGTTTTATAGCTTATGTTGTCTCTATATGCTAATAGTAAATAAGTATCACATGTGCTTGAAAATAATGTCATCTCTAATTGCTTTGTGCTTTATTCTACAAAATGCCATTAGTTCAAGCATGTCACTTGTATTCTCAAAGTCTCTCTACCTTTCTGATTTTTTTGGTCTGTTTGATCTGTCAATTGCCAAACAATATGTCTCAAAACACCCGCTATGATTTTGAATCTTTTCTGCTCCTTTCACTACGTACATGTTGAGTTGCGAAACATGGTGCATGGGATTTTTCACCATTATGTAGTAACCCTCTGAAATAATGCTCTTTATCTTAAGGTCTATTTTCTCTGATAGTGCTATACCTGCATTCACTTATACTTATTCCCATTTTCAATTAAAAATGTGTATTTCTATTTTAAACTCGTGGTATATTTTGATTTATTTCTACCATCTTATTTGTGCTTTCTGGCCTTACTTAGAGTTTAGGATTACTCTGTATCATTCTGCACTTCATACAAGGCTTTTAGCATCCTTTAACTCTTATTATGTCCTGACTTATTCATCGTTTTAGTTCTACCTTTTTTTTTTTCCTAGCCTGTCTGAGGGGAACGCACCTTAACCCTTTCGGTGCGAGCGCTCTTTCCGCCGCGACACTCCCGCTGTACGAGGTGCCGCACCGAAAATGCGCACATAGCACGTGGTCAGTCCTCCTTTGTGTGAAGACTTTCCTAACCTTATATAAGATCTATGCTTAATAAAACAATGCTTTTTTCCAAGTGTTGTTTGTAACTTTAATATTAAGAGATAGTTATATAAAATTCTATCAATTATATAAGTAAAATTTATAAAAATTATATACAGATGGATGCCGGATACATCCGGCACCCATACCGAAAGGGTTAAAGTGACCCCTGAGGAGTCATGCCTTTGCATAATGGTCTTCCCCTGAGTGTGGACAGAACTTGTAACTTGCTTCTAACCCACAGAATGTTGCAATAGTAATGGAATGTCACTATCTGGATTAGGGTACATTGTATGGCAAAGGTGACAAGGATGTCATTTCAGTTATGATGTTATGTTATACAGATTGGAGAGAGTCTCCTTACTGGCTTGAAGAGGTAGCTGTTCCATTGTGAAAGGGTCTATGGAATGGGGTGGCCTAAGGTGACAAGGGCAGCCTCCAGCTGACAGCTTGTAAAGGTCAGGGCCCTCAGCTATACAGCTGCAAAGAAATTAATTCTGCTAATAACTGAATGAGCTTGCCAGTGGATCCTTCCTCAGTGGCCCCGCCAGATGAGAACACAGCTTGTTTCAGCCTGTGAGACCCAAATCAGAGGATGCATTAGGCTGTGTCCAGACTCACGATCCTTAGAAACAGGATAATACATGCACATGGTTTTAGGCCACTGGATTTGTGGTCTTTGTTACATAGCATTAGAAAACAAATATATTCTCAGGTTAGACTCCACTGTTATTGTTTTATAGAGTTAGTGTTTGTTTAGATTCACCCACATTTTCCACTTTATTTGCATATTTTTTCTTCTTGAATTCAGTACTGTTTCTGAAATAATTTGTCCTTATCCTTGAAGTATGTATTTTAGAAGCTCCCATAGGAAGAAGTGCTTGTGGAAAAATTTTGTCTTACCTCAAAGTGACATTACACTACTCTACAATTCTAAATATGTAGCTATAAATAAATCTTCATAAGTTTGATATTATGTCGGTGTTCTGGTTTCCATTGTGGTCATTTAGAATTCAGTGAGCATTTCAACTTTTTATTTGGAAGTAATCTGGTTTTTTTTCTCTGGATATTTTTTAAAGGTCTTTTGCATTTATATTCTACAGTTTGGTTAAGATTAAGAAGTACAAATTGATAGTAACACAGCAGTAATGTATAGTTAGGGAATATAATAATATTGAGATAACTATGGGTGGTGCCAAGTGGGTACTGGAAGTATCGGGGGAACACTTTGTAAAATATATGACTGTCTAACCACTGTGCTGTACACCTGAAACTAATACAAAATAACATTTAATATGAACTGTAATTGAAAAATAAGATTAAAAAATAATAATCTGAACATTAAAAAATGGAATTGTTATGCTTCCTGATCCTGAGGATTCATGTTATCTGGAATTTGGGAATTCATTGGCCATTTTGCCTTCAAAATCATCTCTCACCTATTTCTCTGTTATTTGCTTTTGGAACCTGATTTGATTCATGTTTCATCTTATCACCATCATTTGTCCCTCAACGGCTTTCATGCTCCAGCTCTCTCTATGCTCTCCTTGGCAAATTGCTTCAGACCTTTATTCCATTCCATCTCTCTTCAGTCATACCTAATAGGGCTAAGGTGCACAGCTATGGAATTTCTCTTTTGACTTCTGTATTTTTCACTTCTGTATGGCCAATTTATTTTTCATTTCAAACACAGTCATCTTTACAGTCACTTCTTCCTGACTTATACATTTGATTTTGGTTTTAACTTACACAGATTACACACTAATCTTGTGTGGTGAATGTGACAGCTGCAGTAGCTGAATTCTTTTCAGATCTGATCCTGTTTATTTTTTGTGCTGACATTTACTCCTTTTCTTTCTCTCCTTTCTTTTTCTCTTTCTTCCTCTTTCTCTCTCTCTCTCTCTTTCTTTTTTCTTTTTGAATTTTTTAAATTCTGAGATGCTATAAGGACTTTGAGGCTTGATTTGATATTTGATTCATCTAGAGAAAATTATTTGCTGTGAACCGAGGCACTTAGGGAAGATCAAGCCTGAGGTTGCTCGGACCCTTTTCAGCCATGCCACAGTGAAAGGTTGTGCCCTGGCCATCTGAGGACTAGCTCTGGCTGATGAATTCTCTGGAGACGTTTTGTTTGTTTCTTCATTCAAGGCATATTTTATCTTTGTTTTCTATGTTTTCTAACTCATACTTTTACTGTAGGTACAATTCTTTATAGGTCCCAGAACTAGAATCCAACTCTCCCACCAATGTAGACCCAAGGGTGTCAAGGTCAAAAGGGAAGTTCTAGGTTATAGGAAATAACAGATGCTTTTGTTGATGACAACCCTTTGAATTTGTTCTTCCCAGAACTTTCACCTCTGATGACTCTGATGGTTTCTCGTACTCTCTCCAACTCAAGCTCACATTAGAATATGTTTTTAACTTTGGATCTACTACTTTTAGGAACTTTGCAACAGGACAGTTTTTCAGGATATTCACCCTGCCAATACTGTTGGGAAATGAAGTCTCTGTCTACTCTTCACCTTCCTGTAACCAAAATTTGCCCTTGCTTAGGTCACCAGTGACATCAACGTTTCTAAATAAAGTAAATGCTCGTCAGGCCTTTTCTCACTCTGCAGCCCTTAAAACCATTGTCCACTTTCTCTATGAGTCACTCTTCTACATTACATAGGCGTGTACTCACACACACACATACACACACACACACACACAAACTTGGCACTTGCCATTATCAACTCTTAGGATATTATTATCACACTGGTTTTTATCCTAATAAGGTCTACTAAAAAATATTATCAAGCTCAAACTTTACCTGATCCTTTTCTGTCCAATAAGACGTGGGAAATAACATCTCAACACCTCTATTGCTATTGTAAGAACCACTTGTCTCTCAAGACTGCTCTATCAATCTATTGTAAACATGCACCAGCCCCTCTTGGAAGTGGCCAGTTAATTAAAACCGTATCACTTGCTGATTTTTACTGTACCCCGCTCCATAGTTGATGCACTGGCTTCAAATTACTGGTGAAAAATGGCTAGGTGCCATTTTCAATGGCAACCTTCCCATTCTATGGAAGCTGTAAAATTCAACTTCAGTGATGCTGCTGTGGGAATGACTGGGGTGGGAGGTTCTAGAGTCATAAGTCACTTTGCAACCAGAACTTTAGCTCAAGGTCTGATTTTTAGCTGCATCCCTGAAGCAGGATGCAGGCTCACCAGTGACTCTTCAGCAACAGCTAATAATGCAGATAGCCTTGGTGCCACTCTGATCTTCCCTAATGTTTATCATCCTACTTCTCAGGTTTTGTAGTAAAATATCCTTTTAGTTAAAACTCACAAATAATGTTGTTTAAGCAATATTTAATTGAAAGCAATACTTTCCTTTCAGCAAACTCAGAGAGGGAATATCAATGAACATAAATCAGATCAAATACTAAAACCTGGACTTGCCTTAGCAGTTGGCAAGAAACTGGAACAGATGATGTATTGCAGAATTGTAAATCTGAAACCTATATAATTTTATTAACCTATGTCACTCCAATAAATTCAATAAAAAGTAAAATTTAAAAATGAAAAAAGAGGAAACTGAGACAAAGCCTGTGCTGAGGAGTGCCCCCTCTGGCTGAAGTAGGTATGCCCAGGGCCCCCTTCCTCTCCTGCTTCTTATTTTCAGACTCCTTCACTGGTTCCTCGTCCAGTGTCTGTTCTGAGTCCTCAGCCCTCCTCACACCACTGATCTCCTTTTGTAACATTCTTGTCATCAATCACCAGATTACCCTGATGACTCCCGTAGATGTGTTATTAGCTCTGAAACCCACCCGAATTAAGGTACAGTTTGAAGTTCTTCCATATTGTCTCTTTTTAAAGGCACCTAAAATTCAACGTGACTGAAAGTGAACTCTTCCCCCTACAAGTTAGCTGCCAGTTCTCATTGCACCAGCACCTGCTAAAATCTCTCCCTAGCTCACACCTTTCAAACTGTTCCATAAAATTAAAGAAAGCCTAAAAGTGACCAGAAATAACCAGTCCCGCTTAATCATTAGTTTAAATCTTGTCCACAACTTCAGTAGTGTCTGATGTGTGAGGTGTTCATTCTTCACTTCAGAGTAAAGAAGTTAAAAATGGGTTGTAATTTCTAAATTCCTCTTTACCTTTACCTAGCTGTAAACCCAGACAGCGATTAAAAAGCCATCTGTTATACAACATTTTGTATGTATAAAAGAAAGCCACTCATAAAATTGCTTAATTTAAGAAATAGATTTACTGAAAAACATGAAGCCAATATTAAAATGTAAGTAATGTAGAGGAAAGGTAGGGAGAAAAATGACCCCAACCATTGGCTTCCCCGAACAGAGGAAGACCTCTCTCACTTCCTGCTTGTGGTGAAGGAATGCAAAGGGACTCCAGCCCTACATTGTCCTGGTCAGAAAGTGAGTGGGTCGTTATTTTAAACCAATAGAGAAATGTGCGCCACCCCTTTGGCAACTTGTGGCACCAACCACTTCCCCTTCGTAACTCCAGTTAGTTGGTTTTCACATCTTCTGAGAAAAATAGGTGGAGGGCGTTTCCGGGAGAAAGTATGAGAAATAGTCACTGAAATCCTATTTCTGAGAGACAGAAGGAGAAAAGCATTTTACACGCATGGAAAAAGAGAGGAGTTGAGGTGTCATGGGAGTGGTCGAAAACCAACTCAATAAACCTCCCTTATGATAAAATAAAATCGAAGTGGCCACTACTGCACTGAGAGAAGGCAAGCCCAGTCTGTGTATAGCCACCTCAGAAACTCTCTTCAGGATTTTAGATAGTTCCAATGTCAGCCCCTGGGAACAGGAAGCAGGTGGATGCAGCCCTATCAGCACCTTTTGGAAAGGAAGCTGGGTGTGCTCTTCAGGCCGGCTTGTCATTTTCCTTTTTTGAGGGCAGGCAGAATTTTGTGACCTTTCCAGGTAGTTTGTTTTTTTTTTTTAATTCCATATAAGAGCAAATTAACAAAATGATCACCTTCCTTTTATATTTGTTATGTATTGCTTAAGCTCTACCTTAGGAGAAAATGACCCAAGGAGTAAATAGTGTTATATATGCTTCCAAAAAAATCATATGAGCAGCTTAGTCTTCCCCTTGTACTCCACTAGCTGAGATGGATGTTAAGTTGGTTGTTGACGTCAGTATCCAGATTGCTAGGTAGTATTTGTGTTTTTTAAGCTTTATTGTGTAGATGTGGAATAATAGGTGAGAGAGAGAAAAAGAGGAGAAAGAGAATTAGATTTCAAAATTGCCTATTGTGGATCGATTTGATTTGGACTGGAAAGAGCAGAGAGTTATTGAATAGACAACCAAAATAGGCTAGCTATCTCAGTTCAGATAGAAGAGAGGAACCAACTTGGGCTAGACTAAGAAAGAGTTTGGGTTAAACTGTGCAAAGGAGAGGCGGCTGCCCTTCTGGTGATGGTAAAAGAGAACTTATATTCTTTTGCATCATGATCAAATGTCCCTTGGACACTCTTCAAGATGCTTCCATAGAGAAACTCCTTTTCCATGGCAGTTTGTAGGCATTGGCTTGGGATACTGAAAGAAGCTGTAATGAAGAAGTAACAAGATATAGCTGTATATGGCTCACATAGTTTTTATGTGCCCTGTCATAGTGGGGATTCTTTGAACATAGTGATATTTATTGTTATTGGGTGCTTATAATGTGTAAGGAGTTGTGCTAAGTGTGATGCATGAGATAGTTTAATCCTTTTGAGAACTCTATGAGATCGGTGTTATTTTTATCTCCATTTAAAGGTGGAACACTCTAGGACCCAGAGATTTGCCTTGCCTAGTCCTACAGTGAGTAAGTGGCTCAGGCAGGATTTGATTGGACGCTACCTGACCCCTAATCCTGGGATTTTAAGCTCTGCCTCAAAGAACTCTGCTTGACTTACATGTATTAATCTGAAAATGGAACCACAGATGACTTTGTGTTTGGAGTTTTAATAAAAGTACTTAGATTTTAAAAGCACAGTCATGGCCTGAATTGTGTCTTTGAATTGACTAGACTAATTTTCTCCTGGGAAAGGTATTTTGCTGTGCAATGAGGGAAAGAAGGTACTTTGATCAAGTCACTAGAGCTTGCTCCTACAGAGATGTGTCCAGAAAGGGATTTGAGGTTGATAAATGTTTCCTTTTCCTTTGGGCTATTCCACATAGCCTTCTAATTGAATGGGAAGATTTTTATGTTGTGGGATTCACTTATTTCCTTCTCTTCCCAAATCTAAGTGATCCTGGAGACAGCCCAAACACCAGAATAAGCTCCCTATCATTATCGTTTTTAAAAATCACATGTCATGAAATGTGACATCAGTTATTTTCAAGATACAATAAAATGGACCAAAGAGGCACAGAGTGTTCTGTTTGTAGCTTCTCATTCCAGTTTCAAAACTTGGTGTTTGTATATCTACAGGTGGACTTAGAAAACAATATCACATTCTTCTAGATGGCTAAGAGAAAATGAATATATGAAAGAAAAAAAGGTGTTTCTTTTGTTTAGATTGTGAGGTTTTAATGAATGTCTATCTTTCCCTTCATACACACACACGCACCTTTTAGCTGCTACTTTGATTCTCTGTAAGGATGCACATCACACATACCACAAACACATACATACACATATATAATAAAACACTGTTTTCTGTTTTTACATTGAAGTCACTATTTTTCAACACTCTGAATTACAAACGCCTGGTAGTTCTGGCAGTCTAAGAATGGGGAGGGTTCTGGAAAGTCCCTCAATACATGCTACAATGTGGATAAAATCTGTACTTTGAACAACTGCCTATCAAAATATATCCCCATGCACATTATTGACAGGGATAATCTGACAACATGTGGTTAGGAGAAATACTACTGCAACCTGATTTACCTTAGAAAGCAAGAATGGCAAGTGCTGCCCCCAGGAACAAGCCCAGAAAGAAGACTGTAACTCACCACGTGCACAGCATATAATGTGCATCCCTTTGTGGATATGTAAGTGTACAACACACAAGTACAAATAATGCATGAAAGTCAGCTGACCCTGAATATGAGAAAATTACTGTTCTTTCTGAAGAAATTCCTGGAACCTAACCCCTAAAATTCCTATGTCCAGCTTTCCTCTCTTCTAAGTACTTTTTGAGTTGATTATTTTGCCATTTATGTTCAAACACAAAAATGTCTTTTTTTAAGGACTTGGAGAGTGTTTTAACATCCTAACTGCAGAAAATACATGTTGCATTCATGTATACAAGTACACACACACACACACACACACACACACACACCCCTTCCAGCTTTCACCTGTCCACTGCCTCTACTATGCACCACTCAACAGCCAGAGTAATTTCTTCAAAAATAGAAATTGCATCTTGCCTACCCTATGGCCTTCGAGATCTGGTGTGACTTGGCTCCACTTACAACCTCAGCTCATGTTGTTTTGTCCAACCCTTGGCTCAGGACCTTCTTCTGTTGTGGTTTCCTTGCTTTTTCTCTCAAGGCCAAATTTGTTTCTCTCTCTGGGCCTTTTGTTGGCCTAAAATGTTTTATTTTTAATGACTGGTTCCTCCTCATTCTTCCTAGTTACTTTCTCAGAAAGGCCACCCATGTCCATTCAATTTGAAGTGAGCCTCTCACTGCTGTTCTCTCACAATGCCCGGTCCTCTTCCTGTGTAACTCTTGTTTAAGCACGGATTTTTGCATCTTCTCATTTAAAGTCGGTCTCCTCTGCTAGAATGTCAGTTAAGAGAAGGCTGTATTTTCCATTGCATGCTCAGAATCTAACACTGCATTTGACACCAGTGCCGTGTGTGCAGTAGTCTTAATTCATCAACTTTCTTTCCAAGAAAAATTGTTTCTGGCTTCTAATTCTCCATTTTCACCCCAGATCGCCTCCAGATATCTCACAAGAGTCTCTGAAGTCACAGTGAAGTTGACAATGAAGCGAGGCAATGAGACACCCAGCTTCTCTGTCAGTGTACCTATAACACAGAAAAAACAACCAGTTAATTAAGGAAACTAGCCGTTAACCGGTTCACTAACCAGTTAACACTAGCTAGCCATGTAATTTTTTTCCCAAAGAATTTCAACCCTAAATTTTGGTCAGTCTGGCCATTGTGATTACCTGAGATTTCATTGTGGGCAGGGTCAGCCCAGACCTTAAAACTCAGATTTTACTACACCATAATGACCACTTTGTCCGCAGCTATGAATCAGGTTGGCTCCCCAGCTCATTCTGGCAATATGCAAGTAGCCAACCAAGCCAGTTAAATTGGTGGTTTTTAGTATGCAAATTCAGGGGCAGGTCAGCCAAAATCTCACTATTTTGGTGTCATATTGGCCCTGCCTTTAGCTTCAGATGCCCTGCAGAATGGCCACTCTTCGTGTGTCCTATTTCAAAATGGTCACGTTGGCAATAGCTGCTGCTCCCCAGGATACATCTCTCACTTAATATCTCCCTGCAGAATCTTAGAGAATGTTTCCATCATCTCACTGAAAAATGTGAGTTGGGTCATTTTACACATCCCACTGGCCATATTGATTCACAAACAGCATAACATTCCTCACTATGTGGCGAACGTTTTCTGTGTGAGCTTTAGGAGCATGAAAAATAAGTCTTCATGCCCTGCAAGTTCATTTCTCAGAATGACTTCTCTTTCCTTCACGCTGTGTTCTCACGGTGCTTCTTCACCATAGGGCTTCTCCTATTGTTGACTCTCCCGCAGTTACTAGTTCAATAGGATAGTCCTTGATTATTTTCTTGTGGCAAACCTACTTCTCAGACTAAGCCTTGAAAAAAGAAACAGCATTTTCTTATAAAAATGTGTAGACTAAATTGGTTCAGATGGTATACAGGCCTTAGAGGAATTTATGCAGAATCTTTAGGCAAGATTTGAACCACTGTTTAAGCTACATTTGATAGAAAATTTTCATGTATCTTTCTTCAGATGGTTGCGAAAAAAATTCCCAAACTATTGTTCAAATAGTGTACAAATTTCAATTTGTCAAAACTGACACATACGATTAGCCTTGGAGCTGGGCTAACAAAAAGCCAAGTCCTGACTCAAATATACTGTATTTTGAAAAACAAACAAGCAAACAAATGAACAATAGAAAAGCCAGTACTCACTGGATCCATAAGCAGCACATTTCAGATGTATTAGCAACAAAAATTGTCACAAAACTTGCCTAATACCAGGTACATTATCCTTGGGGAAAAAAATTGTTCATTGAAGAACATATCTCAAAGTTTTGCCTTGGCACAATACTTTTCAAATTAGAAATTAGAAATTGCTTTTTTATTTTTTTAACTCAAGGGCATAGCTGTATGCATTTGGTCTTTGACTTTATATTAAAGTGGAAAGAAAATAGGGGTTTATTAGTGTTGGATGCTTTTGTGCTTATGTAATAAAAAAAAATCTGGCTGAAGTGCTTTGGCAAGTATGCAGTGCATCGTATAGTGTAATAACTTCTGGTGTTTGGAAGAAAAACAAAAGCTGCTACGATATTGTGGTTTTGAACTTGGCAAAAGAGTTGTAGAATGAAATTGGCCCGTGTGCTTTCATAAGAACTTTCACAATGGATAACAGACTTTCTAAGCGCTCTACACAATGAGGTGATAAGCAACTTACAATAGGTTGAATTCTACTCTAACCTTTTTAGGCTCCATATATGAGGAAAGATTGTTTTATAGAGAAGGATCCCCAGAACACTCATAAATTAACCTCTTGAATGTACTTCGACAAAATCATACTTTATCTTGAGTTATATTCAAGAGGGATTACAATATAGCAATATTTTAATTACTTTAGTATTAATAAATGCTTAGTGAATATCTCCTGTGGGCTGGTGTCTACAGAAGATACAAATATTAGCAAGTAAACACGGACTCGGTTTTCGTAGAATTTATATTCTTGTGATCTCCCTAGTAGGAATTTAGCCATAACAGTTCTGTAGGCGAATAAGCTTAATAAGAGAGGTAAAATATTATGTTCCAGGTAGTGGATTAAGCAAAGGCTTTACTGGTGACCTTCTCTAATCTCTAGGGAGAGCTAACTACTCCCATTCTCCCAAACAACACCGAAACACAAATTAATAAATAAAACCACCTTCTCCATAGGTGGAAGAATAACATGGTAATGAATATAGAACAGAGAAAATGAAATCTGGAAGTATGCTTATTTAACATACTGCAGTAATTAGCGAAGCATTCATTCCTTCCATGAGACCACAGGAGAGTTTCAACCCCCTGTCTGTGGCACTCTTGTCCATCTCCTGTGGTTGATGTGGTCTCTGTGGGAGTGCCCAGGGTCCTGGAGCAGCACCCATGACAGGGCCTTTTGGAAATGGGGCAGCTCTTCCTCTGGGTGTGGTAGTGAAGGGATATGAGGGCAGTGGGTGAAGTACCCCAGCCCTTTGTGCTGGAGCAGGAGAGAGATCAAGACTTGTGACTCATCCCTATCTGGAAGTCCAGAGCCTCTCTTTTCTTTGGAGGGAATCCCATGAAAATAACCCTCGGAAATCCAGCAGAGACGGTGTCATATGCCACTAGCAGCTCGTAAAGGGTTTTAGGATTCGGCCTCCCAGCTGTTTCTGTTTTATAAGCATTATGCGGGAGCTTTTGAAGTTAACCTTGAAAGTCACAAAAGATTTCAAATGGCAGAAATACGGGGGACATTCTCGAAAGAGGAAATAGTGCATGTACAGGTGTGCAGAAGAATAGGACAGATTGCGGGTAGGGGTAGCACAGCTGAAACAAAAAAAGATGAAAGTGTTTTAAGAGAGACAATGCTGGAAAGAGAGGTTATAGTCAGAAGGGAAGCCAGGATGGAAAGTTGTCATAAATTTAACAGGAGTTAGGCTTGTCTCCAACATTTCTTCTTGGACACGTGAGCAAGACATTTTCTATATACCCCAGAGAAAGATGCCCTTTTTCTTCTTCTGTTCCTTTGAATATTCTGTGTGGACTTCTGCCTCTGACTTCTGAGTGGAATCATAGGTAGATCTGATAGCTTACACAGGTAATAACATAAGTAGTCTCCTTGTCCAGATATTAAATGGCAGGTATTAAAATATTAAAGCCCAAAGCTGTCAACTAATTTATAACTTCTCTTCTGCATTGGGCCTAGAATCTTTTTAAAAAAATTTTCTTACCTATTTATTTTCATTCAGCATAATTTTCATTTCAGTTATTGAGTTATAATATACATACAACAAACTTCACTATGTTCAAATGTCCAGGTCAATGTGTTTTAACAAATTGACATTGTCCTAGAATCACCATTAACGTGGTATAGATCATATTCACTACAACACAAAGCTTTGTTTGGTCCCTTTGTGGTCTCTTCCCCCTCCCAGTCCCTGTCAACTACTGATCTGATTTCTCTCCCTATAATATTTATTTAAATGCTATACAAATGAAATTCTAGAGTCCTTATTTTTTTCACTTGGGCTTTTTCTCTAGCATCATGCTTTGGATATTGGTGCAAGTTGTTGGGTATATCAGTTCTTTTTCTTAATTGTAATGTAGTATACCATTGTATGATGTACATTTTACTCATTTATCCATTTACTAGTTGATGAACATTTGAGTGGTTTTCAGTTTTTGATAATTATGAAAAAAAGCTGCTATGAATATTCACATATAGGTCTTTGTGTAGAGATGTTTTCAATTCTCTTGGTTTAATACTTAAGTGAAATTGCTGCTTTATATGATAAATATATACTTAACTTTATATAAGAAACTGCCAAAATATTTTCCCAAGTGGCTTAACTGTTTTGTATTCCCATCAGCAATGTATGAAAATTTCTAATTTTAGCAGATA
>VMDR010027755.1:0-13445 GCA_007922815.1 Macrotus californicus | reverse complement strand
CTACTCTTATTGTAAACATACATTTTGTTATTTATTACTTTGATGGTTTATTTTTTAATCACATCTGCAAAGTCCCTTTTGTCATTAAGGTAACAACATTCACAGGGGTTAGGATGTGGACATAGGGGAGGGGGCATTGTTTAGTGTATGAACTCATTTTGTTTCATTCATGTATTTCTCTACCATACCGTCTTTATAACAGATCTTGATATTCAGTAAAGAGTAAGAATTGATCCTTTTAATATTGTTATTTTTGCCCTTGACACTTACATATATTATGTTTGCCACCTCATCAATTTTCATACATATGCACACTGAGATTTTTCTTTTGATTGCAAAATATGTATTAATTTGACAACATGTAATGCCTTTTTTAATTTTCATCTTAAATAACTACTAGAATGTAGAAGGTATGTTTAAATTTTCTATATAACTATATCTGATTTTTTAAAAATTCTGTTAAAGTAGACCAGCCTTGTGTAGATCAGAATCACTCAGTATAGGCCCACTTTGTTTTAGAACATTAAATACACCTGACTCCAGTTACACATGAACTCACTGATTCAGGGTTAACTTGAAATAGTTCCTGCTGGTAATCAATTTACTTGCATTGTCATCTTTTCTATTCACCAGTTGGCTGAGGTCAACGTTCTTTCTTGGATCTTGGTTTTCTAACTTTATTCTTTTCATTTATATTTATTCCTGGCTTTCTTATGTGTGCTCTCCTGATGAGTATAAAGAAAACCAACCACTCTCAGTATAGTTGTGAAACAAGAAAAGCCTGATTTGTAAAGAAATGATGCAGATACATTTTTCAGAGTGTAAATGCAGAGTCTTTGCAGCTTCATTACCTGAACTAAATATGGTTAGAGATGCCAGGGACTTAAGAACATACTTCAAATGATTTATCTTTTGTGTTGAGTGAAGTTCCTTAGAAACAGATGGAAATGAAAATTTGTGTGCATGAAAGTGATTTTCTAAGGGAGTGGTATTAGGTAAGACCTGTAAGAAAGAGGGGAGCTAGGTAGGAGAGTGGAAGTACCAACGCAAGTCACTAGTGTCAGGGGAAGTCCAGTCTTCACGTATTCATTCCCCAGGAACTTTGGAGCTTACAATGCAGTGCAGGTTCTGTCCCAATTTTAAACAAGGAAGCTAGACTTTTGTAACACCCACCAGTCCCTTCCTGCATATACACCTAGCTTTGTAATCCCAAGGCAACTTTGGGACAAGTGGCTCTGACTGCTCAAGGGCAAGGCACTGAAGAACTTACAGGCATGTGGCGTGAGCAACACTTGTGGCTGTTGTGGGACAGGCACACCTGGACAGGTACAAAGGATCCCAGTGTATGTTGTTTCATCATTGTTTTCACTTCAGCACTTTCTTTTACATGAGCCAATGCTTATAACAAATACCTATCTCATTATTAATCATGATTTTGTATAATACATAATATTCTTTTATTGTAATAGAATGATTTATAATCTGAAGCTATACATTATTTTAGAAAGATATAATTTGGATTCTTACATGGGCTTAAAAATTATATCTGGGGATCAGAAATTTTTGAATGAACATACATTGAAATAACAATGTGCATTAAAGGGATATTAATGTAATAAAGAGATGAGACTACAAAAGACATTGGCTAGCTCTTTACCAAAACTATTTTTCTGTTGTTCCTTTTCTTCTTAGACTTTTTTCCCACTGCACCACTATTGGAAAGGTTATGTGCCTGAGTTATTGCTAACAAAATGTGCCGGAAGTGATGTACATGACTAAGGCTGGCCTATAAAAATCTCTCATTTAATCCTGCAGGCTCTTCCTTTCTCTGTGTGCTGGTTGCATTTCAGTGCCCAAAGTGACTTTGGGGGACATGTATTCAAGATGGCAGAGCCTTAATCAGTCTTAGTTTCTGAATCATTACATAGGGCACTTTCCCTCCTTCAATGACAGATTTCTAAATATCTAAACTGTGGAGATTTTAAAGTTTTGTCTTTGGAAAGTAGTAATTGGCTTTATTGCTCTTGTAAGTGAACTATGTGGGAGTAATCTGTACATGATTTCCAGACACCCAGGAAAACAATCTGACACCAGTTTTACATCTCTTTATGGCATCATTATTTGAGAGTGTATAAAATAAAACAAAAGTTTGCCTTTCATAATGTTTGAGATGATGGGGTCACAGAGTCTACTTCTGTTAATTTCAGTTTCTAAAAATCCTCAAGGTCATTACAATCCTTAGCAAATGATTGAATTGAAATAAAAATCATAGGTTATTCAAATTGTATCTGTTTTCTTAAGTAACATAACACCTTTTCCAATCAGATGTGAAGATATTGCTCAGGTATTCTTTCATAGGTGGATATAAGATTTGGTGTGGTTTATATACTAATTTAAAGATTTGATCCTGAGTAACTGGATGATTTGGAGGAAGGACATGGAAACTTATCTAGTCTCCTAAACTCATGTATTTATTTAAATAAAATTTGGGTTTAGGGAAGTAAGTCAAGATGTAGAGGGAGCTTTGAGTATTTAGAGGTAAAGACAAATATGCAAAGAAAAATATGGGCACATATTTAGCCCATAGCGTTTGCCCAATTTTAGACTAGGTATACTTCATGTGCAATATTTCACCGAATCTTTGTAACAGCCCTGTGAATTAGACATTGTTTTCCCTATTGTACACAGGAGGTCTTCTAGTGTCACCAGTGAGAGAAAAACAAATATAAGAATTCTAAAGGGCTATATTACTAAGGAGGGAGACCATGCCTACCTCTTCATGTAGTGTCTTCCAAGAACCATACTTTTTATCTTCTCCTTGAGTTAAAGCACATACCTCTTTCGGCACTCCTGGGCCCTTTATCCCTGATCTCTCCTTGCCTTGTGTAAGGCACTAAAGTGAAAAGGGGAACATCATTTGGGGCAAATAGTTATAAGAACTCTGAAATCAATTAAGGTCTGCCTGTTTATTTGTGGAACTATTAACCCCCTGAGGAAAAATATATATTTTTTCTCCACTAAAAAATTATTCTCATTGTGGTTGCTTATAGAAGAATCATAGGCATGGTTTGAGGACAGCAATGGTATTCACAGAACTCAAGAGGCAAGATTTAATATTGATTACCAACACATCCCTGGCTGGTGTGGCTCAGTGGATTGAGTGCCAGCCTGCAATCCTAAGGGTTGCCGGTTCGATTCTCAGTCAGGGCACATGTCTGGGTTGTGGGCCAGCTCCCCATTAGGGGGCATGTGAGAGGCAACCACACATTGATGTTTCTCTCCCTCTTTCTCCTTCCATTCCCCTCTCTCTAAAAATAAATAAATAAATAAAATCTTTAAAAATTAAAAAAAAATATATTAATTACCATCTTCGTCAGAGAGAGTAAAAACTTTCTCTTACACTATTTATTTTTACAATTTCTTACCTGAGCACTTCATATTTTAAGTGAAAAAATTCCAAAGCAAACAAAATACCTAAAAAAGGTAACTGCATTCTATGTAATGAGAAGAAAAGTTATCCACAGAAAGGCAGGGCTGATATTTCTGCAGTCCACTTTCTGAATTATGTCATAAAAAAGGTGGGAGAAGAGACAGCGGCACTTCAGCAGAGGTAAAATTCATAGCGTTTTTAATGAAGAAAAAAGAACAGAAAGGTTTTGTTTTGGTCATGTCAAAACTATTGATTAGAGTAGAAAATTGTCTGGGTCACCCTATAAATTATTTTTGATGTACTCTAAATCTGTTTATATCATGGTTATCAGTATAGGGGCAGATTTTCAAACAAATAAGCCCAAGCAATGTCCTCACTCAGCTTCTGTCTCACCCTTTGTTTCTCTCTCAAGGGCAGGGTTGTAATTTGCACTAAGATTTACATCCTGCTTTTTGGTAACTAACTGTGGTATTTCGAGCAAAACGGGTGTCCGTCTATTTGAAAGTGCATTTCCATTTCTTCAGCAGACTAATTGTCTCCTTCAATCTCATAGCCACTTGCAGAGATTATAAATTAAGCCCCAGAAGATTAAACAAGTTATGTAGTTCTTAACGAAAGGACACGATACCAGAATATAGAGAAGCGGAAATGCTTTCCCAGGACATAGTATATATAATCAAGTAAATCTTGCGAAGCTAAACCACAACAAATCTATATATTTAGTCATTATGTAGATGTCATAGGAGAGAGAAAAATTTCCTTCTGACCTAAATTATTCTGGGTGGTCTCATAATTAAATTAACATGAGACTGATTAATGGGAGAAAATAAGGGAGAAATAACCAAATTTATTACATATGTACATACAAGGTCTCCCTAAAAACATGGGACCCTAGGACAAATTTGGCAGGTGAAGCTTATATACCATCTTGAACTACAGAGGGAAGGGGTTAGTACTTTGGACTTCCAAGAAAATGTAGGAAAATTCACAGGTAAATGAGAAAGGGCAGATGAATTCTTGCTGGACCACCCAGACACAATGGGGCACTGAGGGGACTCTAATGACAAATGTTGCCGGGTTCCTCCCCGTCTGCCGGTTTATATCAGGATGCTAAAGAAATAGTTCCCTCCCTTTAAGCAGAGTTTTCTATCTAAAGTCCTTTAGGCAAGTAACAGGGAGGAAGAAGTCTTCTTTTGAGTCTTTTGTTTCTCAAAAATAATCAACTTAAAGTAATTAATATCCCAATAAAGGCATATTTTAGGGTGGCGAGCTCTTCTCCCGCTCAATGTCAATATGACACTTATTGGTGTGTATGAAATGGTGATTTGGGGTCTTCTCTAAAGAAGCTTATGATCATTACCTATAGGTGTCTCTGCTATTTCCCTACTGACGGGCAATCTGATATTTAACTAAGCTTGCTTCGGCGGAAATGAATTTCAATTGCACAGTTTTCTTTGTGAGCTTGAGTGGGTTGCAATTTAAAAGTTTGGGAGGCTGTGATACGTCAGATATTACCATACAAAGCTGGGAGACTGATTTCTTAACCAATTATCATTTAAGAAAGAGAGAGAAAGCAAAGAAAAAACTTAGGGCTTACAAACCAGAGACATGGAAAATTTGTTCCAAAAATAATAAGAGCACCCACTAGAAAAATAAAAGCATGATTTTTGAAAGTGTATTGGGATCTAGCTAAACAAATTATTAGGCTTTATTAGACAATTCCTAGAGAATACTATGAACTAAAATAATATTGTTTATATGGCTAAAAAAATGAAGGATTGGGTATTTATTTACTCAGTATTTACTCACAGTATTATGTAGTTATTAGTTTTTTACTCTATTTATTCATTAATAAACATATATTAAGTACCAATTCCTGGAAATAGATATAAAAATTAAAAGCAGATTACTGGCAAAAAATTGCATCAGGTTGCTAGCATCTACATTGGTGAGAATCATATAAAGGTTACATAAACGCAGATAACTTTCAAAATTTGCCAACAGTCTATAAGTTGCTTTTCCTTAGAATTTAATTAGTTTCACCAAGTTTTAAAATTTTACATTTTATTTAGAAAGAAATTACATCTAATATATGCTTAGAACATGTTAAGGACCTAATGACATCATCCGTGTCCAGACCCCAGAAGCATGGGTTAAAATGCTGTAACTAATAAAATACACTGGACTTTCCTTTTCTTTCCCTGATGTCATGGACGTCCGTAAGACTCTTTGAAATTGAATGGTATTATTTCAATTATGGTTTCAAGAAGACCATATAGGTGTGCCTCTTCAAAATCTTTTATTTTATTTTGTATTATAATAATATTTTAGAACATTTTGGCTTGCTTAAGTCAGTGTATTTCTTCTTTTCTACTTTACAGCTTCTCAAAGTCGTGTCAGATTCCCCCAGTATAATCAACTCACTCCACATTCAGATGAGTAAGCAGAGATCCCTGCTGCCCAAATTCCGTGTTGTCTGCCATATACACAAGTTCTCATTAAGGACTTCACTGCTACCTCACTCATCAATATGAATCATTTAGAAATCAGTATGAAACACTGTTCCCCAAAATAGTTTCGCTGATGGCTCTAGGGAAATTAGAAAGTTACACCAAGAGCCAATATGACTTTAGGAAGGATAGGGACTTTATAATATATATATTATTTCCTTGTTTATTTTCTAGGCTATTAATCTATGTCAAATGATTATTTGATATTTGATTTTAACTTCAATTAAAAACTTCAGTAGTTATTTTCATTAACAGTTATGTATTCTTTTCAAAACAAAATAAAATACATTGTTTTGGAAATAAAATACATTGAATCAAATTCCACCTTCACATTATTTTTTAAATTTAAAGAAATGAAATTTTGGCAACCCTACCTCTTTCCTTTAATTTTCTTTTGCTTCTTTATCCAGGCCTCAGGAACACTAGAATCCTCTTTAGTTTCTTTTTACATTTACAGGTGTTAAAAGATAAACTGAGGCATATTAAAAATTTTAAGTATTTATTTGAGCAAAAAAACTGATGCAAATTGAGCAAGCAAAACTGGAAGTGGTCACGAATGCCCCACTGACAGGAACTGGTGGGGACCGTTACAGAGAAAAGGCAGAAGCAAAGCACGGAAATCAGTTGATTGGCTATAGCTTAAGGATTTGTATTATTTGGCAAAGTCTAGTCGGCTGTTTGTAATCAATTGCCCTTAGGTTTTGATTTTTTTTAACTTGAGACATTTACAGGCTTAAGTGTTGGTTGGCTTATACAGGCCACCAAAGTATTGGAACCACTTTCAAATCACTCCCTTGTTAATTTAACATGGGTAATTTATGTCCCTCTTTCCCAAGTGAATTGTGTCTTATGCTAACTTTATGAGTTATGATAGTCAAATATAATTGGTGGGGGATTCGATTCTTGTTCCATGTGGACATTTTAGAATTTTACCCCTTACCCAAGAAATGCTTGTATCACTATAAAAATTCATTCTTGCGTCTTTAACCAATGTGATGTCAAGCATTTAGTAATCCAAATGATTCTTAAAAAGTAAACCAACAAATTACTTGGTTGCAGCAGCCAGGATATTGATTATTTAATCTCCAGCATCTCACTTTTGTCCCCTTGAATTTATATTTGTCCAGGTCCTGGCACTGTGAGTCCAGGCAGTCCCTGGCCCATTGCCACAAGACACAGCTCTATACTGTGTTGGCATTTGAATGACCTAAAATAATGGCTACTCTCCTCCTTCTAAGAAAAACCAATCAGCTTTTAAATGCTTAGATATACCTGACTTCACACAAATCAGCAATGATAGATAGCTTTAACTATTCAAGAAATTCAACAACTCGATTATGTTTTTTTGTCATCTAAGTCAACATGTTTAAAGAGGGAAAGTTTATTAGTTTTGAGCCTATCTGTATGGAAACAGTGTTATTATTTTATTATTTTTTAGCCATTACCTCTGATGTGAGTCCAATATATTTTTCAGTAAAATGCAGGATCTGTGCTAATGAACCACACGGCACGGTGAAAGCACTGGAGGGCTCGGAGAGCCAAACCTTTGACTCCTCACTTGCATAACTTCCTGCCAGAAATTCTTCCCTGCAGCAAAAACATAACTTAAAAAGCTACTTACTACTAAAATTAGGTTTGTCTGGGAACTCATTAGATGCAATAAATTTGTGAAACAGGTAAAACATTAAGCATATAAAAAGCAATAGTGTAGAATATAAACAAAACTAATGATTATATCAACCTTAGTTTTAAGAATAAAGGATTATCATTCTATGTTAAGAGGTTCTTAATTTCTTTCTGTGAAAGCACTAAAAAGTTTTTAATAAAACATTTTTATTTCTCATGTGTTTTTTTCTACTTATGTTATTTCCAAGTTAAAAAATCTAAAGAAAGCCAATTAAGACAAAACACATTGTATAATTTATCTCAAGGCTAATTATTGCAGGTAAGAAACAAAAACTGGTATTTTTCGGAGAATTTCAATAATCTCATCCTGAGATAGCTTGGAATATGATGCAAGAATTAAATAAAACTTATGTTTACAGAGTCTAAAAGAGTGCACTCTATTGTGTTGAAAACCTTAAGGAGAAATCTATTCAGCATCCTTACCCTTCATATACAAGCTGCCCCAAAGGAGCATTTTTCTAATAACGGAGGTTGTTTGGAAAGGCCAGTGTAGCAGTTTCCATGCCCTGCTCTTCCCTGCAGTCTCACTAGAAAGCTGGGTTTCTCCCTTTGAGGATATTCATTTATTTATTCATCCTCTACTCATTCAATAAATATCGATTGATCTCCAATTATTTTCTATATTTTGTGTCAAGGATAGAAGAGTAAAAGAGAGACATAGTTCATCTTGCCCTCGAGGAGTTTACATTCTCATCAGGGCAACCCAGAGAAATCATAAAAATATTAACAATGAAATAAATTTAGACAGTAAAAAAAGAAATTCTAGGTGATGTATTAATCAAGGTAATTTGGCAAGGCCATGCATGCTAAGGACACTTTTGAGCGGAGACATGCATGAACAGATTGAAGCCAGCCACACCTGCAGCTTTCTGGTGCGAGAAGATTCCAGGCAAAGGAAACTGCAGGAAGCAAATCTGTGAGGCTGTCATGAGCTTGATGAGGGCTCTGGAAAAGGCTGGATTTTGAAGCTTCATAAATGAAGAGTAAGGTAAGAGACAGAGATAGGCAGCAGTGGCCACATTGACAGGGATAACACAGGCCATAGAAGGAAGGAGTTTTTTTCCCCCTGATAATATTACAGTAAGAATTTTTATTATAGGAAGGATAAAATCTAATATGTACTTTAAAAAATCACAAGTGCAGAATGGACTCTAATCAAACTATTTAAAGAGGCAGGCTCACACACAGCTGAATCTATCCTAGCATTGCTTGTGTTTAAAAGACAACGTGAAGCACTAGAATGATTATTTGTAGAGTTTTTCACCTTAGAGGTAAGAAAAATGTTTCAGTTGGAAGCCCGTAAGTCTGTTCCTTATGCCCACACGTTAGTTAGGTATCCTTTCATTTCTCTCTGGCCCTTCAAGCCTATGTGGGGAGGAACTTCCACTCAGTGACAGAGACCAGCTGCGTCATGTCTCTAGTGAAGTGTCCTCTTTCCCCACCACCAATCCCATCCTGCAAGGCAGGAATGTAAAGGCATCAGAGCTCACCATCACATTCACAACGAAAAATATTACAGGGAATACTCTAAAAAGAGCTATACCATAGTGTAAACAATTTACAACAAAGGCAGAAAGAGAAAACATTTGTGACCGGGACATTAGGGGAAATTTCACAGAAGATGTGGTATTTGAAGAAGATTTGAAGATGCCTTAAAGAAGTTCTAGGCAGAGAAAATTTGAATTTAAAATTATCTCTAAATTACAACAAGAAGCAGCAGAAAGAAGTAAAGCACACATGTGTGAACATATCTGATTTAAAAAATAAAACAAATGCATATGACTTTATCAGTAAAAGTGACCATTTTTATGTCACTGGCAATGGTAGGAAATGAAATTGAAGAGCTTGGTATTTGAAACTAAGGTAAGGAGTTTGAGCATTAATTTCTAGACACTTAATGGAGAGTTAGTGAATAATTTTTTACTTTATCATTTTTGTGTTTTAAAAAGATAAAGCTGATAAAGAATATGGAGATTAGCAACAGGAAGACCCAATAGAAGTCTTTAAAATAATACAGATCAGGTCTATTAAGGACCTGGACTTCAGGAGTGGGCATAGATGTAGGGAATAAGAACAGCTTCAAGAAATGTATTGATATAAAAATGGCAGGGTGATGACTGACTCAGATTTATCTGTGAAGAGAAGGGAAACTAAGGAGGTTTATAAAGCTTCAGGCTTAGACTGCTTGCTGGATGGGGGTGTTGGTGATCCAGTAACCTAGTACTTGACCCACCCAGGAGAGGTGTTGAAGAAATTAGTCTCTTAATAGACGAGAACTTCCTCCAGATCTCCCCATTATCATCCTGACTTTAACACTGTTATTTTCTCCCACAATGTTTTTCATTAGCATAATAAATATAAACTCTTTTCAAACAAGGCGCAAAGCATATGCTTCATATTTTAAGTTGGAAATGCCTCCCTCCTTTTAGTTTTGTCAGTGTATTTAATGTTTGTTGTCTCTTTCATAGATTAATTAATTTTGATTGAGTCATTGCTCCTAACAGGCAATACATTTACATATTGCTTTAGGTCTTCCTTCATAAAACAGCCATATTTTTTACTTACCACTGATTCATGTCTCCTACTCACAAATTTAGTTATATTCCATCTGCCTCAATTACTCCAATCTAAAGAAGATGTAGAATTGCAATTTCACATCAGTGATATAAACTGGTTATATAGGGAGTTAAAATGTGCCCAGCTACATATAGAAAAAAAACACCACCTGGTATTTTTTAAAATAAAATAGTTTTATCTCAAAAATAAAAAAAATGGAGCAACTACTAGGCTGATTAATCAAGAGGCTAAATATCAATGATACAGTTTATTTCTATTTTTTACATTGCCATTTCATCATACTGACTTGCCTTTTTTAAATGACTACCCCTCAAAGCCCCAAGATAATTCTTGGTTCCAGACACCACAGGAAAACTGATATTATCTCTCTTTACAAAATTAGGTGATGTCAGCTAGACTTCTTCACATATCTCATTGGCCAGAATTAGAACACTTGATCTGTCTAAGCCAATCAAATATAATGGCAAGAGCAATAAACCCACCATGATTGTCTTAGACTCGTCTTCCTCTGAAACACATGACCATTTAATACTTGCACAAAATCAGAGCTCTATCTGCAGGGACAGAGGAGATTGTCCTACAGGTAGACAACTGGCAATATTCAGCAGTATCCCTGAAAAAATGTTTCTTCTGGGGAACTTCGACATTTGTTAGTTATATAGCATGGTCTCTGGGTAGATAACCCTCCCTTTGAGCCTACTTGAAATTTAGCTTCTGGTATCTTTAGGTCACTCATCTCATGAGATATCACTGATATCTCTCTGTTGAGGTATCACTGGTGCTACCAATTGGGACATAGTCTCAGGAATTTGAACTGAACATTGGTAAATTTCAGCATTGGTCCTTGCTCAGCATGGACTATTTCAGCACTGACCATTTGACCATTAGCATCTGATGCATTCATGCTGTTCTGTGACTGCTCAGAGACTCTCATTTACACATTTGCTCCAATTAGTGGGTTATTTTTCAAATTTCTCTCTTTCATCAAAGTGTACCTGTCTTTTGTCTTCTGAACTATTTCTTAATACTCTAAGAAAGTAAACTCTTTCTTTGTATTCACAGGCTAGTGAATTAAAACAAGCGAACTGCATCTCTCGAGCAACAGGTGTACTTGGTCTATCTGGAAAAGGTCCAAACATCATTAATATAATGAGAATGGTTTGTGTGACACCGATATACCCTGACAGGGAGAGTGGACTGGAATGCACATTCATGAACAATGATGACTTCACTGTACTAGTCAGTGGGGGTGGTAGACGCCACTGAGTGAGCATGTGTACTGTGTGGACATTGCTTTCAAAATGCCTGAGTGGATAGAGCAATGGATCTACATCAAATTTTGTGTTAAGCTTGAACATTCCTTTGTAGAACTATTCAGATGATTCAGAAGGCTTTTGGAGAGAATGCAATAAGTACACGGCAAGTAAGAGTGTTGCACAAACACTTCCAAGATGGTCCAGAATCTCTTGAAAGTGATCCATGTCCTGGAGGGCCTGCAACAAACAGAACACCTAAGAATGTTGAATGTATATAGGTACAATCTCCAAAGATTGGCCATGGACAATGTGAGAACTGGAAGCTGATCTGGGGATTCCAAAAACTACTGTGTCCAAGATTTGACTCAAGATCTTGGCATGAAACATGAAATGTGTCATGGCAAAATTGTTTCCCTGGCTTCTGCTACCAGAACAGAAGGAACATTGTGCTAGTTGCTAATAACTTGATTCAAACCACTACCAATGAACCAGATTTACTCAAGAAGGTCATAACTTTCAAGGGGACCTAGGCATCATTGTTCTATGTACAATGTTTCTTGCAACTTGTATCTTCTTCAATAAATGTACCTGTTTTTCATAGCACGTGGCTGGATACTTTCTGGACAGACCTTGTATATTTTGACAAAGGTGTAAAGGTTCTAAAGAATTTTCTATTTTATATAATATTTTACACTTGACCATGCTTGGTTATATGACACCTCAAAATTAAATCCTGCCTACCTCTTTCTATATCAGAACCAGGTGGAATGTGTTTGAGAGGACACAGTCATTGTGAGGTTGTGCCTGGTCTGCCACTAAGAACTTCTTCTTGAGACTTGGGGCACAAAGCTCAGGAACCTATGGCCACAGTGAATGATGGTTTAGGCACCAGCTAGTTTCCATTTTTCAACAAAAACAAAATGTGGAAACTCTGGTAAATCGTGCTTGTCCAAAATCTCTAAATTACGGAGTGATCACCCTCTTCACATCTCTGGGAAGTTAGAGTTTGACTATTCTGTGAACTGTTACTGTTTGATGCCCAGCTACCTGAGTGATCTGATTTCTGTAGTTGATGAGCAGCTGTGATATAGCGGCACTACCCAGAAAATGAATCTCATTATGATTATGCCAAATGTCATCTCTTCATACACAAGTGTAGCATTAGAACAATTAGGAGTCATTAGTTTTGTATATATGTAGAGGTAGAAGAAAATTCTTGTAAAATCTCATACTAGCTAATAAATGTATAACTCGGCAATCTGTATAGTTTCTGAAATTCACCAGAAAATGGTTCTGCAGTGTCCTGAGTTTAATAACAAGACAACTTTACTTGAAAGGTTTTGATAATAGAAGAGGAAAGTTAAAGTTTCCACTTTTAAAATATATTTTTCTCTTTCAATTTTTCAGGATTTTACGTCTGACCTTCTTCTCTGAATGTCAAAAATAATTTATGTTAACTTGATGGGGCATTGAAAAATAATTTAAATTATTAAAACGTAGCTCCTGCAAGTACGAAGAGTTCACTGGTGCTGTTTTATTCTGCATTATTTCAGAATGACTTCCTGCCCTCCTCCCCCCGTGAGGCCTTCTCTACTTGTCTGAACACAAGTGACATCTTTTATGTATAAAGACTAAAGTGAGTGCTATGAGTCATTTCCTTTGTAATATTTCCCATTGAGCATTTTCTCTCCCTGTCAAATAGAAACCAACATTGTTTCTTTTAGAATTAAGCCTGATGTATTTTATTTTTGCTTGGAGTATTTTTCTATTTTACGTTGCTCCTGTATTACTTCTTCCATCAGGCTTCTTTGCTCCATAACTCAATATGCCCACATTACTGGTTTGTGACCTGGCCTTGTTTCTCAGTGGAATAAAACATTCCAAAGCTCTGAGTGTCTGAAAACAAGAAGATTTATAGAAGATGGTATAGAAAGCCTAATAAAATATGAGTGTAAACTATGAAGCCTTAAAAAATTTAGTAATGTA
>VMDR010027754.1:0-13447 GCA_007922815.1 Macrotus californicus | reverse complement strand
ACACTATGGAAATTTTACCATCTGCTTCTCTGGATCCATTTCCTTCAGAAAATGAGAACTTTCTATGTGATCTTGCGGACACAGCAGTTACAAAGAAACCTTGCTCCTTAGAAATTGCAAGAGCCCCTTCCCCAAGAACTGGTAATATTTCTTAAAATTTGATTTGCATGCTTATATATGTGAAGATATGTCACTAATATTTTGATTTTCCACAATATTTTCAGAATGAACATTCCCCAATATAGTCACAATAATTTTTTTTCCCATTTTGAAGTAAGTCCAGGTAAGTTAGATACAAAGCTTTGGGTCCTTCAGAATGTCATAGCAGATTTGGTAGCAAGAGTCTTTCAATGTACTTTTCTGTATCCTATCTGTTTTCATGTTATCAAAGTGTACTCAGCTACTTTTGTGTATTTTATATCTTTGATGCTGGTTGATCCTTATTTATTTGTTGTGTAAACCAGTGAACAAAGCAAGCAAAAGTTATGTCCATTTACTGATAAAGAAACTGGAGCTAAGTGTCTTATTTACAATCCCTACTTGGTGGGGCCTTTTCTTGAATGTGAGTGACTGACAACCCTCATATTTGCTTATGTTGCTTCACCACTGTGTCTAGGAGACGTTGCAGGGTAGTTATGTGAAAGCTAATGAGGGAGGAAGTTACAAGTGAATGGTCAACATATTCATTGCTACAAAGGAGTTGTAACAGAAGTTCTGAAGAGAGGTTTTTTAACAATCTTATTGCTGCTTACTTTTGAAAAGTAAGGTTTAGCGATGGTAGGATAACACCAGATTTCTGGAAGTTAACAGGAAATAAGGAGATGGGATTGGAGAATACAGATCACCTTTCAAGAAGATTAGAAGAAGAGATATGGTCATAACCTGAGGAGTAACAGGCACAAGGGAGAAATGGCTAGTTTATTTCAGGATGAGTAAGCCTCGTTCAAGTTTACAGTTTGGAGGAATTTGCTGATGGAGAGCAAGAGATTGAAGATAAAGAATAAAAGAGAGAACAGAATGGGGAGAAGTTAAGACTGAGCTAATGTAAGGAAACACAGGCATCGCTTCCCCTTCAGAGAAGAGACCCTAGAGCCTGGTCATGAATATACAGGATTCTGATATGTGTGCTTCCAAATGGATTGAATTTCTGCATTAAGATAAAAGGTCACTGACTGCAAAGAAGAGCTATATCTTGAGAAGGGTTAAAGTAAAATCAGAAATGCCATTTTAGAGAGTAAGCTAGGGAATTTTATAGAAGTGAGCAAACAGGTTTTTGAGCAACATGGAGGCTAGGGCATTGTACGAATAAGAAGCCTGCAGAAGAAGGATTTCTAAGATGAGGTGAAAGCATAATGAAAATAATTAAAATTCACTGAGCATTTACCACGTGTCAGATACTGTTCTGAGTGTTCTATAGACATTATTTCATAATATTCTTACCATGAAAGAATCATATGAAATGTTCTAGTATTTCATGATTTCATATGATTCTAGTATGGTACTAATATCATTATTCCCACTTTACAGATGAAGAAACTGAGGCAATGAAATATTAGGGAACTTCCCAGATGTACATACTAATAAGGACTGGATCTGGGACTCGAACTTGGTTTGCTCAACTGTGCCCCTAAGTACTCTGTTACACCGCTGAGTTATTTTAGGGGATGAGGTAGAGTGGAGATTGTGAACCAAGTACTGAAACTCTCAAGAAATGTAGAGGTATGACTGAAAGTCCACTTTTGATAGTGATAAAATCAGAAAAAGAATGTTAGAATAGGATAGCATAGTCTTCAGAAGAGCAGCAGATTTTGGATGAAGGCAGAAGGATAGTGAATGATCCAGGAGCAGTCACTGAGGGTGAGGACAGTGCTGATCCCAAACTGTGGGAGTTGATGGGAATGAAAAATCATCCATAGGAGAGGGAACCGGGAAATAGTGGGAAGATAGGAAGAAAGTTCCATTAATGTAGGAAAATAGAGAGCATACACGTATGAAAATGTAAAAGAGCTTTAATTAGGGCCCAGAGGGTAGGGATGTGCTGGGGGTGATGGATACAGGAATTAAGGGGTCAAATATATTCATTAAACAATAAGAAACTAATTGAGTTCATGTGCCAGGAGCTGCGGTGTGTGCTGAGGACACAGAGATTAAAAACAATAACAATGACAACAAAAAACCATGGGTAGGGTGACAGTTGATTAGGCCAGAACAACTCTCCCGCTTAAAGTACGTAAACATGGTGGATAAAAATACAGAAAAGAAAAACTTTGTAAAAGCGGCAAAAAGATGACAGGAAAATTATGTAAATGGAATAACATTTACATTAGGAACTTTTTAAAACCAGTGGGTAAGAAATAATCAAGCCGAAACATTGGTGAAGCTGGGAAACCAGTGGAGCATTAAAGCCACTTTTGTCCGGAGGGAACTGTTTAAAGTGCTGTTGAACTTTGGTGCCTTTGTGGGTTTGTTTATAGAATATATTTCTCTGTGCCTGCCCAGCATTAAGGTTCTAAAAGGAATCCTTCCTCCATAGAATGGGGACTACAAGGGCTATACCTCAGAGTAATCAGAAATCATTCTGCCCCATAACCAGCAACCCAAGGAGACTGCAAACGAGGATAATTTGTTGTGAGCAGAACAACAGGGAAAACTTCTGAGAAGTTATTACCACAAACTAGTCCTCACATAGATTTGCACCTAAAATTTATAGCACTTTCGATCAGGGGTATCTAACTCATTTTCACCAGGGACCACATCAGCCTCACAGTTACCTTCAAAGAGCTGAATGTAATTTAGGACTGTATAAATGTAACTGCTCTTTAACTAGAGGCAAGGAGCTTGGGTGCTGCCGCTGGGTAGAAACAAGGTGCTGGGCCAGATAAAACAAGGTGGAAGGACAGATTAGGCCCACAGGCCTTGTGTTTGTCACCCGTGCCTTAGATGGTCCAAAAAACATTAATCTGTGAATTTCGTTTAAAGCAGTATACTCTCAGGCATCAAGGAGAAGCAAATATAATCCCTCTAAAGGGTAATGACTCTTGTTCTAGGCCCAAATAACTCCTATAAATAATTTTCCAATTAAAATGAACAGTTTACAATCATTAAGCCTCCAAGGAAAAGGAGTCCCCAGCAGGAATCAACAGAAACAAGAAAGAACAGATCCACACCTGAGAAGACTTCAAATTTGTAATTATCAGATAGACACTATATAATGACCATGCTATTATAAATAAAAAAATAATCCTGAAGGTATTTAAAGAAATAGACACTGTAAAAAATTACCTAGCACATATGAGAGGGGGAAAAAAAACCCTAAAACCTGACACATGCACACACAAAGAAAAACAACCCCAAATTTGAATGGAACAGCAGATGAGATTCAGTTGAAGAGATATTTAGTGAGCTGGAAATTAGATCAGAGGAAGTTTTTCAGAACTTTGCACAGAGAGACAAAGAGATGGAAACTAGGAGGGAGAAGCACAGAGACTTGGAGGATACACTAAGAAATTCTGACTTGTCTAATGACAGCTCCAGAGCACAGGAGAGAGAGAATGCTGAAAAAGTTAAAGTTATATATATATATATTTATTTATTTATGGAGCTGATTTCCCTTGTGTTCACATGACGGCAGACAAATGAACAGTTAATTTCAACTGTGCTGAGATGATGTTACACAGAGTGCTTTGGAAGCAGGAAAGAAGAGGATTTTACCCAACGTAGGAGCTTGAGGAACAATTGGTGAAGGAGATGTCTGTCTGTATCAGCTCTCTCTTGCTATTTAACAAGCTGCCCCTAATCATACTGAATTAGAGGAACATCAGTCATAGATTTTGTTCACAATCTGCAAGTTTGGCAGAGTTGATTCGACAGGGCAGCTTGTTGGTGCCCCATGGTGTGAGCTGGGGGTGCTCAACTGGGGAGTAGAGGACTTACTTTCAAGATGTCCCACTCCATGGCTGGCATGTTGGTGATGGATGAGGGTGTGAGCTGGGGACCATTCACTCTCCATGGACTATTTGAGCTTCCTCATGACATGCTGGCTGGGTTCTGAGAGTGAAAATCCCAAAAAGAGCCTGGTAAAAGCCCTTTCATTTTTACTATGTAGCCTTAGAAGTCACAGATTGTCACTTCTGCTATTCTTCCTGGCCCACTCAGATTCAAGGGGGGAGGAACATGGACGCCAGTTCTTTAAGAAAAGAGTGTCAGAGTTACTTTGTAATAATAGAACACAGAATGGGAGATACTTCGCTATCATTTTTGGAAAGTACAGTATGCCACAGTCTGCCCCCTGGACACAGTGATTTATAGCCTCTCATATGCCAATTACACCCTTTTCTTCTTTCAGGACCCCCAAACATCAGCCCATTCCAGCATGAGCTCCAAGTCTAAGTTCAGGCGTGCATGAGTCTCTGGTGCAGTTCTCATGGTCCAGGCCCTAGATTACATTTGCTCTCGGCAGTGATGACCTGTGAACTAAAGAGACAATCTGTCCTCTCCTACACACCCAGCATATAAGAGTGGAACAAGCATAGGAAAGCCACAGTTGTCATTCCTCTTCAAATGCAGGGAAAACAGGGCACACAGCAATCACAGCCTGTGGCCATTAGGCACCTCAGTCAGGCACAGTTCCTTGATTAATGGTCAGCCCCATGACACAGCAATTGTTCTCTTGGGCTCTTGGTTCCAGCTTCTGAGTCATACTTCCTTTTCCATAAAAAGTAACCCATATTTACAGCTGAGTATCTTTCTCACCTGCTTTCTGCCTATAAAACCTGAGAGATCAAAAGACCTCTTTTCATTGTGTCCTATCTCTGTTCCTTCCAGGTCAAGCTGATATAATTTCTTTTAGAACTTTGTAGACTTTTTGTGTTCCAATTTATATAACACTCCATTGACAAAAGCCTGTAGTTTGGATAAGCTCTTCTGGATATTGAGTGACTTCTGTGACACATTGTTCCTGAGATCCTTAGAAATCCTGTTGTGGAACAGGAGGGCCTATGAGTCATGCCCTTAAAGTTCCTTATAGGGCCTTCTTGTTTGGCTTAAATTTCTCTGTGGCTCCACCTGAGAGCTTGCTTAGGTGTTAATGGGTGATCTTGTAGTCCCACCCAGATCTGATCCTTGGCCTTCCTAATTTTAGAATTGCTTTTTTTGCCATTTGGGGCAGCTGGAAATAAGAAACCAGTTTTGTTTTTATGTCCAGAAATTTCTGGCTTCTTCTAATTCAACAGGCCATTCTTCATTTCCCATGGCATTTTATCATCGGCAGCCAGATGAAGCGAAGTTACACTTTCAATACTCTGCCTGGAATCTCCTTAGCCAGATCAGAGCGTTCATTTGGTTCATTTTCCATTTGCCACGTTACTGCAGATGTCAATGTTGCCAAACTCTCCCCTACTACACGACAAAGGAATCCTTGCTTTGAGCTGCCAGTTTCGTTTGCTACCCTTTAAGCCTTTACCAACCGCTTTCTCATGCTCTTTGGGCTTCCACGAATCCTCTCCTACAGGCCATTTAGCTTTTCACAGTCGCTCACTTTGAGGCCCTTCCAGCCTCTGCCTGCTGTCCAACGACCAAGTTAATGCCCCTTGTGTTCAGATGTTTGTTAGGGAAACACCCCATTTCCAAGAACCTGAATCTGTTCTGGTTACTGATTGCAACATTTAGTGAATTAAAACAATAGTCAGTTATTTTGCTCATCAATCTGAAATTGAGAGAGGGGTCAGTGGGGGTGTCTTCTTTCTGCCCTAAGTGATACCAACTGGGGCAAGGTCTCTAGGGGCTGGAGGATCCATTCTCAAGGCCAATCCTTATTCCTATGGCTGATGACATGGCCTACGTCGACTTCCTCATGGTATGTGATGGGATCTAAGAGTGAGCACCCTCAGAGGTTGAGGCCGAGCTCTGCTACTTTGTATGACTTAGCCTCAGAAGTCAACATCACTTCCAGTGTCGTCAACAGGCTGCCTTTACCTAAGTGGAAGGAATTTAACCCATCTCCACCTTGATAGAAAAGTGCTATCAAAGTTGCATTATAAGAACATATTCTTACAGCGACATTTGGAAGATACAAAATCCCACAATGACTGAGTTGTTCGTTGTGGTGGAACAAGATTAATTTGCATGAATATATGATTTTCCCCACTTGTGTTCAGTCATCTGGATTCAGCATAAAATAAGCCAGTTGACTCAACTGGCCCAGGCTTAATTCAGAATTATTGGTCATCTTTGTACTTTGGGCTGTGATTATGAATTCTAGGGGTGAGGGAACCCACTATTAAAATGGAAGAAAATGTTTTTTAATGTTAGGAATAGAGATGAATACAAGTCAGAGCAGTTTCTGGTCCAATTATATGTGGAGCCTTTCTGGAATTTCATAGAATTTGCCTCCTTGAGCACCATAGCAGGGAGAGGAGAGCGTCGATGTGACTATCTTCTGGCTGGATGGAAAACAGTTGGGTCTTTTCCTCTGTTGATTCCATTAACCTATATCCTAGGTTTTGCGTAGATCCAATTATTAATCCTTCCCAGTCTCTGACTCTGCTGTGCCTAGTCCCTCCATTTTCCTTGTACCCTCAGGGCCAACAAAGTAAGCTGATGAACTCAGGGAACTTACTGACCTCTTTCAGAGTTAACTGATGTTTTCCCTTTATTACCAAGTCCTCTATTGACTAAAAGCACTTTTGGTTATGAAGACATGTCTTCATGCACCTGAGTCTTTTAAAAGTGCTCAAATTGAACTGGGTGGGTAACTATCCTACAGTTCCTCAGTCACTCAGTTACACTTACTGAGTGTCTCTTGTGTTCTAGACATTGTGTTATGTGTTGTAGAAGAAACAGAGTGAAAGGTTCAGTCTTGATGTTTAGAGCTTAGAATGTGTTAAAGTTAAGGGTAATAAGTGCAATGACAGAGGTGAATGTAAGGTGCTCTAGGAGGGTAGGAGAGGGTGAATGAGTGAAAGCTTATTGGAGGAGGTGCTGTCTGATCTGAGCCTCAGGGAAAGAGGAGTTGGGGGATGAACGGGATTGCATAGCTCTCCAGGCTGTGGAACAGTGTGTCCCATGGAAGAACATAATGCATTCAGGGACTATGCCCAACTTAGCATGGTTAGAGCATAGAATGCTTTTAGAGAAAATACATAACACAACAGGAAATGGCATGCAGGAGTTTGGACTTTACCCAACAGCAGGAGCGAACCACTGATAGACTCTAAGTGGGGATGTGACATGATAGATTTTTTGTTTTGGAATGATCTCTCTGGAAGCAATGTGGAGAAGAGACTGGACAGAGATGAGGCTAGAGGGCAGGAAGATTAACGAGGAGATCAGTGTGCAGTCTCAGCAAGAAATGATGGTGGCCAGGACAAATGCGATGCTGGCCAGAGAGGGAAGGGGGGACAAAGCTGAGAGTGATGCTCATCCCTTCCTCCCATAAGGATGCTGACATTTGGGAAATAAGTAGCCAAGGGAACTAAAAAAGCTGTATTTTAAGGAATGTGTTTTATAGTTTTCACTTAGCTGTGTTGGATGACATGACTTAGGTTTACAGTTAAAATGGAGATTTGTACATTCACAGGAATTGCATTCCACAGCTTGTGGGAAGAGAGAAAGAGACAGAGAGAGAGAGAGAGAGAGAGAGAGAGAGAGAGAGAGAGAGAGAGAGAGAAGACAGGAGATGGATATGATGAAGGGATGATCAGATTGTTAGAGGGACTGTTATGGTTGAATTGTGACCTCCCATATTATTTTTGGACTCCTAACTCCTAGTGCCTCAGAATGTGACCTTAAGTGGAGAATTTGGAGATAGATAGGTGTTTATTGAGATAATCAAGTTAAAACAAAGTCATCAGATGAGACCTAATCCAGCATGACTGGTGTCCTTATAAAAAGGGGGAAATTTGTACACAGGGAATATTCAAGAGGAAAGATGATGTGGAGAGACACAGGGAGAAGATGGCCATCTACAAGCCAAGGAGAGAACCTAGAACAGAGTCTTCCCTCCCAGGCCTCAGGAGGAATGAACCCTGACAAAAAAAAACCTTGATTTCAGATGTCTAGCCTCCAGATACTATCCTGTGAGATAAAAAATGTCTGTTGTTTAAGGTATCCAGTCAGTAGTACTTTGTTACAGCAGCTTCAGGGAATGAATATGGGGACCAAAACCAAGCACACAAACTCAGTATTACATAGAAGGGAGGGATGAGAGAGGATGCTGGGCCTAGCAGGACAGACGGCCTGTCCTGCTTATCTCGGAGGCTAAGCAGCTTGAGGGTCTCAGCTGTGACACAGTGTCATTCATAGATAAAGACTATGTAGTTTCTCAGAAAAATCACAAATATGCATGTTAGTTACCTTTCTGTGGGCTCTCCTATTTATTAACGAGATGAGCTAGTACAAAATATATTTCATCCTGACCACAAAAAACACAAAACATAACAATTCAGCATATCCACTGATTTGATTTAAATATGAAGGAGCTTATTAGCAAATCTATATTCAACAAAATTTTGCAATTCAACCAGAAAACGAGGGATACTCTTCCCAAGGAGTAACTTAACTAATACCTCAGTGACTACAGATTTCACATGGAGTAAAAATGAAATTGCTCATGTACTAGGCTCATTAAATAAAGATCAACAGAAGTACAGTACTTCCTTGGTAATTTGCTAAGACTCATTTTTATGCAGTCAATGTTGAATCATATTTTTCCCTTATTGTATCAGGAAAAAGAACTATATATAATCATAAAGGTGACTCAGTTACATATAAGAATGAATAATTAAATGAGTGAATGAATGAATGAATATTATCTTTAAAAGAAAATGGCTATAATGACAGAAAAAGCCCCTATGAAATAGTCATGCCATCAAAAATAATGTTTTCTTATCTGTCTTTCCTTTCATTTTAACCTTCACAGGGGAATTTTTCCATTTCATGGTAACTAGGCAACCTGTTATTTTGAGTCCCTTAGTACAGGCTTGCACACTATGGATGCTCAATAAATCCATTTTGATTAATGAGCAATTTATAACAACACTAGTGAAGACTGCATCCAATCTTGTTGGAAGAGAAGAAATGGTCTCTGATCAAAAGGACTCAATCATAGTTCTGTGCCAGGATAGTGTGGGTCTGGTCACCTCTGTTCAAATGGCTAATGTGCTCACTGGCTGTGGTCAGCCTGAAATGGAAAGGTCACCTGGTGAATGATGCTCCATACCCCCACTACACTTCCCCCAGTGTCCTGAAGTAGGTCATTGTGATAGTGATTCTGTAACTTTTTTATGCCAAACTATTTTTTGAAATGGTGAAGCTTTTTGAATTCCAGTGCCAAAATGTTGAAATTAAAAGAATCCAGGACTGATGTTTATCTCTGCTGAGCTAGTGGGTAATGTCAATGTAATTTCTGTGGGTATGTTTAACTCATCTAAGACAGCAAATATTTTTAAGCCCCTTGGAATCATTCTCTTATGTACAAATACTGGCCTTGCTGATAAGAACCATTTTGATCAAACAGCAATTATTTATTTGGCATTTGTTCTGGGCTCAGTGCTGTCTTTGCCATTTATTAAAGCAGACGGGGACTTGGTAAAAATCGTAACCCAGTGTTAGTTTATAGAAAGGCAAAGAGAGGAGACGAGGGCCGCAGGACCCACAGTGAAATCCTGGTGAATTTGCCATTTCACCCATATGGACAATTTACCTGTTTGAAAGTGAATCATCTCAGTTTGCTCAAATTGGTGGAATTTGGCTATATGTGGAAAACATCCTAGACAAAAAGAAAATTACACTCTTTTCCTCTCAGATCAATTTTACTTATATATGAATAACATAAGTTGTAGAATAATATTTCTAAATATACAACAAACTCACTAACGCGATTATGTCAGAGACATAGGCTTTTTATGATGTCATTTATGGCATCCTGTGGAACAGAGCTTCTCCCACAATGTCAGACTGTGTGTAATAAGGAGGTTCACAGTCATTCATTCATTCATTCATTCATTCATTCATGCTCACCAAATCCAAGCCAGCCCGCCACTCTGTCTCTCCTTTACTCTCCTCAACCCGCAGATACTTTCTCCTGCCTTGTCTCTCACTCTTGGCGTATGGTCTCATGTTTTAGTTAATAAAGAAAAATGCTGCCATCAGGTGGAACTTTATTAGTTAGCATCATTCTTCTGCAAGTTCTAAAAGTTGGGAGTTCCTTGAGGCTCAACGTTCTCCCCATTCTTTTTACCTTTCTCTCTTCATAACTGGTCTCATCCATAGTACAGCTTCTGTTACAATCAACATACAAAGGACTCCCAAACACTTCTTTCCAGTCCAGACCACTTATCTCAACTCCAGCCTAATCCATTCTTTATTCCTTCCATCCATCCATCCATCCATCCATCCATTCATCCAACCATGGACTGAATATTTTTACCTGTATGTCTCAAAGGCACCTTGATCCTAACATATCCTAAACTAAAGTCACCTATCCCCTCAAACTTATTCTTCATGCAGGGTTTCTTATCTCAGTGAATGATTCAGCCACTCATCTGATTTCAGAAACCTGGGTGTTCTTGCCATCTCCATCTCCATCACCCCCTATATGCAATCAATCACCAGGTCTTGTGGTTCTTAATGGTAGCAGGTAGGAGGGTGAGGGTGATTCCGTAACTTATTATATATCCCCAACTATTCCTCAAATCTATCTTCTTCTCTTAATCTCTGCCTTCACCAACCACTCTTCTGGATCATTTTAATAATAAAACATTAACTGTCCTGTTTGCCTTCCTTAAATGTATTATTTATGTTGCAGCCAAAGTAACCTTAAAAATCACAAATCTGAGCACATCACTACTCTGAATAAAATCTTTAGTGACTTGTTGTTTTGTCGTTGTTCTTAGAAGAATGACCCAAATCTGTAATAAGGTTCCAAAGACTCTGAATGATGTGTTTTTGTTTTCCCTTTTCATATTTCACCTCATCTCTCACCAGTCTCCACCTTCCCAACTGGCACTTTCTACTCCTTAGTTCCTTTTAGTTCTTTAATAGGGGCAAGCTCCTTTCTACCTGTGGGCCTTTACATACCTGAACAAATCCCTGCTCCAACTGCCCTCTTTCCTTTTCCTTTCTCCAAATAGTTTAATTTGCATTCTTCCTCATGGAAACCCGCTTTGTGGGCACCCACACACCATGCCCTAGGGTCAGTATATGGAGGGGTGCTCCTGTTTTCTACTCTTTTAGCACCTTCTAATATTCCTTTTCTTTATAGCCCTTATTTTGATTGAAATGATATAGTTATTTGGGGGTTATTTTAACATCTGTTTCAGTTGTCTTGTAGAGGTAAAAATCTTGCCTGTCTGTTTACATTTGTAGCCATAACTCCTAGCAAAATCACTGCCACATGAAAGACACTCAATAGATATTAATGAAAAAATAATAGTAGATAATGTTATTAAATACTTTATGCATATTAACTTGTTTAATCTTAAGCTATTGATGAAGTAGCTAGTATTATCAGACAAATTTACAGATAAAGGAAACAAGCCAGAAAAAAATGGCAGTGCTGAAACTTGAATACAATGATACTTGGCTCTAGAGACCATATCTTTTTTTTTATCCTCATCCAAAGACATGCTTATTGATTTTTAGAGAGAGGGGAATGATGGGAGAGAAGGAGAAAAACATCAATGTAGGAGAGACACATCGATCTGTTGCCTCTCACACATGCCGCAACTGGGGACTGAACCCCCAGCTTAGGCATGTGCCCTGACTGGAAGTCAAACCTGTGACCTTTGGGTTTATGGGATGATGCTCCCACCAACTGAGCCATACCAGCCAGTGCAAAAAAACATATATATATTTATATACATATAAATTATTATTTATAATTTAAATTATTATTTATATATATTTTAAGAGACCATATTCTTAATCACATTCACAATTCGTGAATGAATTATTTAATTATATAAGATGCAATTTTGAGATTTCTATTTTCATTTGACGGGCTAAATCTTGAATTTTTTCTTTTCAAACAAAACAGGAAGAGTTGGAAACTTGTGTAGTGATTTGTAATAAGTCTGTATTGTGCCTGCCTGTCTTTGGAGTGATACTGGGGGGTGCTCTAACCAATCTAAGGTCAGTGGATGAATTGGAGACAACTCAAAAGGTGACATGCGTGAATGGTTATGTAGTACTGCTACACAAAGGTTAGAATCACCTATAATCATTAAAAACAATGTTTTCAAATTATACCTAATTATTCAAATTCTCCTAGTGGCATATAGTTACCCTCCAATATATACCTGTTGAATGAATGAATATATGTTTAGCATTTGATATAAATTTAGTTGAAGACTAATATGTGGAGTTGCATGGGACAAAAGACCAGAAAGATATGTTAATAGTGCTATCCTTGGATGCTAGGGTTACATGGGATTTTTTTCATACTTTTCTGTTTTGCCCAAATTTTCTACAGTTAATGCATATTGCTTTTATAATTAGAAAAAAGTTAAAGATAGCCATAAAAATAATTCACACCTAATTAAATGATGTTAAATATTAAGTGATTTCCCTCTTTGAAGAAAGCCAAATAGACCAAAGATGGATACTATCTATAAAATACTGAAACATCTCCTGGAATAAACCTTAATCTATGAAAAATACAGGTTTTGAACTCCTGTTTTTGCTCATACTTCAGAATATTTTAATTTGATTATCTTGTTTCGTGTACTGGGTTAAACACTTGACAAGAGTTATTCTCAATGCTCCCAAAGAGAGGCAATATCAGCCCTGGCTGGTGTGGCTCAGTGGATTGAGCGCTGGCCGGCAAACCAAATGGTCGCCAGTTCCATTCCTGGTGTAGGGTACATGCCTGGGTTGTGGGCCAGGTCCCTAGTAGGGGGCGTGTGATGCAACCACACATTGAAGTTTCTCTCCCTCTATTTCTCCCTCCCTTCCCCACTCTCTAAAAATAAATAAATAAATAAATAAATAAATAAATAAATAAAATCTTTAAAAAAGGAGACAATATCATTAAAGCTCATGGTTATGTACAGTTGCATAATTTCAGTCCATGCTAGTGATTAAGCTGTTATTTCATGGACTCATTAATTTTATTATGTTTAGCAGTTGCTACATACAGCATTAAACTGGAAATAACATTATCCTAAAAATACAATCCTAAAGAAATCTTGCATTATGCTTATAGTCTCTTATTTACCACCCTGTTCCCCCTCATTACACTATCTAGACCTGTCACATGCACCTACTGGCAAGCTCACTAATTCATTTTATATTCTTTTCATAGATGCTGCATTATTAATGTAGTATTTTACTAAGACTACTAATTCTTCCTTTAGGCACTTTTCCACTCTTAATTAAGTAATGTGTGAAAATTAACTAACACCCAACTACAGTTATACTATACATCTAAAAATAGCATCGTTACATTAAT
>VMDR010027753.1:0-13450 GCA_007922815.1 Macrotus californicus | reverse complement strand
AACATCTATTATGCCAAAAAGTAACGGAGCTTAAAAAAAACAGATGGGGGCATATCACAAGGACACAGAAACAACCTTGAAATGTTTCCTACCCAAAAACAAAACAAAATCATCTGGGACCATTTGAGTACCAAAATAAGCGAGTACATAATTAATAATGAACAACTGGAAAATGGAAACTCACGAGTCCATACTAATAATAAAAAGATAAAGGACAAGGCAGAAGGGCAGGCTCCTGTTTACAGTAAAACGCTGAGCTGAATACCAAATGGTAAGTGTGAGGGTACTACAGTTGGGAAAATCAACCCTTTTGCAACTATTACACAATCAAGAAGGAATCATCCATGGATGCTAAACCTAGATGAAAATTTTAATGAGCAGAGTTTTTCCAAAGTGGGAAAACGTTTCCTTACAGACTACCAGCTGGAGGGAGGGGAACAGAGCCCTGGAGAACAATGGCACAACAGCCTGGCCAGGCGATCACAACCAACACCAACTATGAGAGACATCTGGGTACCATGAGCCTCCAGGTGTGACACCCTGAGGACGCCGTCGCCCATGTGGTATCCCAGCTGGGAATGCATAATCTGAATCCACCCATGAGGAAACATTAGATAAGCCCAAAATAAGAAATGTCCCATTTTTTAAGAAGGAAAAAAGTCAGTGTTAAACATGACAAAAGAAATATTTATGGAAATGTTCTAGATTTAAAAAGACCAAAGATAGGACCATAGACTGGATCCTGTAATAGAAGGAAAAGACACATATGCTGTAAAGTGCATTATTGGGTGATTAGACGAAATGGAAGCAGGGTGAAGTGCTGCAGGAGCGCTACACGTGCGGAAGCTGACGTGTGTACTCCCCTAGTCTTAGGATATGCTCACCAAAGTACTGGGGGGGCGGGGACAGGGGGCCCGGAACTGACACCCTCTGGAAGATGAGGGCTCAGGGGAAGACAGGGAGGAATGTGCAAATGACAGAGCAAAGGAGGTGAAATGTTAATAGTTTAATCTGGGTAAAAGGCATGCAAATTTTCTGTACTAGTCTTATTCTTGCTACTTTTCTGTAAATTTAAACTTATTTCCAAATAGAAGTCTTAAAATTTTTAAAGACTGTGGTAGGAAGAGGTTAGATTATTTCTCCAATCAAGGTAGCCAGAGAAGTACATAAGTCCAGTTGACCCTTGAACAAAGGGGGACTGGGTGCACCAACTTCCGCACCCCACACACTCGAAAATCCACATGTAACTTCTGACTGCCCAAAAACTTCCATTCATAGCCTGCTGCTGACCAGAGGCCTTACCGGTAACATGAACAGTTGATTAACACACACTTCGTACATTATACGCATTACACACTATATTCTCACAAAAAGTAAGCTAGAGAAAATAAAATGCTATTAAGAAAACCATAAGGACTCTTTTTTTTTCTGGCTGGAACCATGGAGGGTATAGAGGAGAAGAAGAAGGTTCCTGCTGTGCCAGAAACCCTTAAGAAAAAGCAAAGGAATTTCGCAGACCTGAAAATCAAGCGCCTGAGAAAGAAGTTTGCCCAAAAGATGCTTAGAAAGGCAAGGAGGAAGCTTATTTATGAAAAAGCTAAGCACTATCACAAGGAATATAGGCAGATGTACAGAACTGAGATTCGAATGGCTAGAATGGCAAGAAAAGCTGGCAACTTCTGTGTGCCTGCAGAACCCAAATTGGCATTTGTCATCAGGATCAGAGGTATCAATGGTATGAGCCCAAAGGTCCGGAAGGTGCTGCAGCTTCTTCGCCTTCGCCAGATCTTCAATGGCACCTTTGTTAAGCTCAACAAGGCTTCAATTAACACGCTGAGAATTGTGGAACCATACATTGCATGGGGGTACCCTAACCTGAAGTCAGTCAATGAATTGATCTACAAGCGTGGTTATGGGAAAATCAACAAAAAACGAATTGCCCTGACAGATAACTCTTTGATTGCTCGATCTCTTGGTAAATACGGCATCATCTGCATGGAGGATCTGATTCATGAGATCTATACTGTTGGAAAACGCTTCAAAGAAGCAAACAACTTCCTGTGGCCCTTCAAATTATCTTCTCCACGAGGTGGAATGAAGAAAAAGACCACCCATTTTGTGGAAGGTGGAGATGCTGGTAACAGGGAGAACCAGATCAACAGGCTTATTAGAAGGATGAACTAAGGTGTCTATCATGGTCATTTTTGTAATCTGGTCAGTTAATACACAGGAACTGCTTTAAAATTGAAAAAAAAAAAGAAAACCATAAGGAAAATACACTTACAGTACTATACATATTTTAAAATGTGCATATAAGTGGACCCACACAGTTCAACCTGTATTGTTTAAGGGCCAACTGTATTCCAAACACCAAAATGACGGTAAGCCTAATGGTAAATGTTCAAAATGATCTTAAAATAACTCCAGGTTCTAATTTCATACCATTTTCTGCACACACAGAACGAAAACTAAACTCCAACCCATCATCCACAATAGAGATGTGTACTTAGGAATCATTTAAACAGCTGGTTGTGTAGGCAGAGTCCCTAATTCCTTTTCAGCATATTCGGTGCTGTTTCAGAACCCTGCAATATCCACTGACACGTGCTTACTGAGCGCTTACACGCAGGCTATGTCTCTTAAGCCTGTTAAGTCTTCGCTACCGACGTCTGGTCAGCAGACCGACAGCTGTAGCATCACCTAGGAGCTTGTTAGAAATGTACAACGTCACACCCAACCAAACCTTACTAAGTCAGAACCTACACTTGAACAAGATCTTCAGGTGATTTACACGTACATTAAAGTTCAAGAAGAGCTGCTCTAAGTGACTTAACCCAACAGAGGTTCACTTCTAGCTGCCACCCAATCTGACGCATGTAAGGGTATTCTCCAGGGCACCTGTCATCCACACCGACCCTCAAGGGTCTTGCTTCTCTATCCCCAACTCATGGCCTCCACAGTCATCGAGGCAAGGTAAGAGAGAGCAGGGAAGATGGCATGTCTTATTTTGTGGCAGACGCACAAATGGCTTGGATGACTTCATCACCTCCAGCCCACACTCCACTGGCCACAACTGAGTCACAGGGCCCCAGTCCAATGGCAGGGAGGCTGAGATGTAGTCCCCTTGTGTGCCCAGTGAGGAAAATGAGTAAGGTTACTAATGAATGCTCTGATGCCTCAGAAATACCAAGTTGAATTACCAGACCAGAGCAAAGGCGGAGCAGGAAAATTGTGAGGTCCGTCAACAAGGGTTCTACCTCTCTCTGTTCAAATTCTACAGCCCTAGCCAGCCAGTGAACTGGCTCACCTTCTGCCAAGAGGTTCGCTCTTGACCTAATCAGAAGCAGGTCAAAGAAAGGTAGGCATAACCTGGCAAGCATTTCGCAGCCATCTCCATCCCCAGCAGCACACACCCCTTTTAAATTCCAAATGAAACGAAGTCGAAGAAAGGCTTTCTCAAAGTTTATTAAAATCTGTAATTATGAAAAATGATACAAGCTTGGCTGGGAAGAAATTTAAAATATATAAAGTACAAAGGGATATCTCCCCCCCTCTAAATCCCACCCTCCAGAAATAATCATATCAGAATTCGGAGATGTGCTTCCAGACCTCTTTCACACACACGAGCACATCAATAAAGACACAAGATGTCATTTAAAACACATGCATTTTCCTACAACTTTACTCACCCAGCAGTGGGTGTGGGCACTCACTCACATCTGTACAAACAGGTGCACTGCAGTCTTCATGGCCAGACAGTGCCCTATGATACGGCTGCACCATAATTTAACAAGTCTTCCCTTTCCGTGGATGTTAAAATTCTCCCATTTTTTTAGTTACCAAAAGGTTAGGCTAAGTATACTTGTGCATCCACTGTTATTTGGATTTCCATCAGAATCCCAAAAGTAGAATCCAGAAAACACAGGGCTCGATTTTGATAGGGACGGGCAAACTGCCCTCCAAAGGAGCAGCACCCAGCCATACTGCTGCAGAAGCACGTGAATGCTCTGCGGTCCACATTAACGCTTACAAGGAGCACAAGAGACACTTTTTTAGGGTTGTTCTTTATAAGAATTAAGTGCAGTAGTACACAAGGGAAGGCACTTAAAATCATGCCTGGCATTACTCAGTAAATGATAGTCACCACTAGCTATTGAGTAGTAATAATCCATCATCATATATCATGGTAACAGGAAAATGAGAAGTGGCTACCTTACTTTCCCTTGACGTTCAAGGTCGATCACTATGCCTCCAATGACAGTGTCTGTTAAAAGCAGTCAAACCACAGACATTGGCCCTTTGCTTCTATCCTATTTGTGAGAAGGTCAGAGGCAGCCCTGTGAGGGAAACCCCGGCTCTCTACAAGATTTTCAGTAGGTCTCACAGATGATAGTAACAGAGAAGACAAATCTAAATGCAGGAAAAAGTGAGCATTCCAATGAGAAGAAATCAATGATCCCGCCATTACAAAAGGTCTAAAATTAAAACCAGACAGCAGTTGACTGGCAGGTCCCAAAGGTGTGCCTGCATTTGGGGAACTCAGGATGGCTTACCACTGGTGGCACACTGGGCGCTCTGGACCAGCAGATGCCATATGGCCACCAGTGGTATCCATGGTGAGGGGGCGTCTGCGCTGCTGAGTTCCAGGCACCAGCCTCCATCCCTGCCCCCATGGTGGCTCTGTTCTTGAGCCCTCTGAGCAAGCACCAGGTTTCTGAAGAACAACTTACTGCTATCCACACAAAGCAGGCCGTCCTCTCTGATTAAGAATATCCTCTGCTGTGGCATTCACCAAATGTTTCCAGGCTCAGGTCTCTGCCATACAGCCCTTCCCCAACCTCTTTGCAGAAGAAAAAGAAGAAGCAAAAGAAACAGGGATTATAACTCCCACTCAAAGAGAAAAATGGAAGTCATATCCATAGAGCCCTCTCCCAATCCACTGTCTTATCCATCCTTCCTCCTTATTTTATTCCGAGTCCTTAGCCGTTGCCCAAGAATCTGCAAATCCTGACTTCAAGCCAACCCTCAAGGTCCCAGCCTTTGCGAGGATTTTATTCATCCCTCCATCTTCAGTCTCCCCCACCCCAAGAAGAATCTATAACACAGCAGCAGTTCATTTGCACCTGGTGCTCACATCTGTAAACCCAAAGAATGCTCTTTATCTATTATTTGAACAGAGGTAAGTGCCTCCCTGTCTCCACATGACTCTTTCTACTTAGCCCTTAAACCCTGGGTTAGGCAGTGACGTGAGAATTCTGCCTTGGTTGAAACAATTCATCCCCACACCTGACATTCTTGGTAACTTCACTTGTTTAGAAAAGTCATCTAATACCTAAGCCCCTCAATTTCCTGATCATTTCAACCATCTTCCTTATGCCCCATCTCAGCTGCTCTGTCATACCCTGGACCTTGCTGTACCAGCACATGCACTACTTCTACAGCAAATATAGGTCAGTGCCTCCCATGCTCAATCACCCCATCACTTCTTCAATGGCAGCATCAGGTCCTCTGAGTCACTGATTCTACCACACTTAGGGACCATCACCTTCCTCATAACCTCAGTCTCAGCTTAGAAATCATGGTCTGTGATTACACCCTCCCCAGCTACAATTCCAACTTCCTTCTCACCTTCTCGATCCATGGCACCAACCTGGCAACCCCAATTCTCACCGCCAAGCAGCTGCCACTGGGAGAGAAGAAAGCACCAGTGTGCGACCTGCTGTCACTTTCAATGAATGAACACGACTCTTCTCAGTAAGTCTTCAGGCTCAGGCTTCGGCCACAAAGCCCTTAAGTGGACCCTCAGCGCCTCCCAGCAACCCTGCCACACACCACGCTAAGCAACTCTTCTCCCCTAGAAAACTTCAAGCCTTCTCGTCCCTAAATTGAGTCACTCAGCAACCACTTCCCAAGCGTCCCCCAATCTTTCAGTCACTGCTGTTGCCTTCTCTGGCACCTCTCCTCAATTCCCCCAGTAGGTATTCCCTCCTGCCTCTACCCAGGTTCGGTCCTTGGCCAAGACGGATTATAACATCTCACCGGTGTATTCCCCCCTATATTGCCTGGTCCTATTTAGCCACGCCGTAACTCAAACACAGCTGCTTCATTTTTTATAACTGATCTCACCTGTCTCGTGCACACGGTGCTGTTTTTCTATAATTAATCTAACCTTCATCATGAACACTCACCCTAGCAAAGAGCCAGAAACTTAAACTTTCCAAATAATACATCAGTCTCTTCCGGTTGATATTCAGACATGCACATTGAACTCTTTACCAGAACTGGTGTAAATTGTTGCTTTCAGGTAAATTTTTCTCCACACGAGGCTTATGGGACATTCTTTAGGTGGGAGGAGGACCCGGAATCTTGGTGTCTCTGTGGGTCCACACTGGTCTCTGCTGCAAGGAGATGATTAGGTCCCTGGCTGGACTGCTGTCATGCCACCTCTTGGGACGTCACAGTGGCTCCCATCTCTGGTACCCGTGATCCTGACCTTCAGTCTAGAGTCACACAATCGTGATGCCTGCTGCTGTTCCACCAGACCTCTCGCTCCTCCGCACCCCTCACTGTGGTATGAAAGCATCTCAGAATGTCCTGCTACCACAGATTCACCCATCCATCCACTTCCTTCTTCCACTGCTGTGCTCTAACCCCCAGCGTAGGTACGGCACTAACCGACATAGCTACCTCTTTTCAAGATTCCAACTAAGGAGCAGCGCCAAGGCCTTCTACTTTTACTGTCCCCTCAAACCATTCAACACGCTCACCTCAACCCCAGAACTTTGGCCAGATAGAGTAGGTCAGAACATATATTCTCACAGTCTGTTTTCCCTACCTCTGATCCCCCTTCTTCCCACAATCCACCAGAGCTGACAAAGATGGACTCTCCACTTCCCGTTCACCCTTCTTGCTCCTAGGAGGCACGAAGCCTCAATTCGGCCTTAATGATGGAAGAAACATCCTCTTTGTCCTACAGAAGAAACTATCAAAGTTTTCATGGAAACTGCAGGCAATCTGGAAGTTTAGAAAACCGAAAACAAGCACACAGTGACTTAAAAATGCCCCAAAATATTACCCCTTCACGACTTCGACAGTTAGAGCCTCCTGTGTGCCCAGGGAGTCTGGTGCTCCTACCTCCCTCCCTGAGTGGGGACATAAGAATACCCCTGAGCAGGGACAGGGGACCTTACAGTGGGAGCTTATGTGCTCCATTTGCCAAAACAAACAGGTAACACAAATAACCCCTCTGTCGACGTTTTGAGCTCCTTCAAACTAAAAATGTGTGCAACAGCAGAAAAAGGATAATATAAATTATTTCAGGTAATGATTTGTCATTTACTCTTTCTCCAATTTACATAATTCATTTCCTTTTCCACTCACATCAAAAACAAGAAGCCAATCCTTAATGACAGGGGGGAAAGGCAAGAAAAGCCATGAAGCAGGTTCAAGTTTCTCTTTAATAAAAATAAATATGCAAGACTCATAGACACAGACATCAGTATGGTGGTTATCAAAGGGAAAGAGGGTTAGGGGAAGGTAGAAGCAGGTACAGGTGGGACAAATGGTGATGGAAGGACACTTGACTTACGGTGGCGAACACACAATGCAAAGTGACGTCTTATACAATTGTACACCTGAAAACCGAATCATTTTATTAACCAATGTCATCTCAATAAATTCAGTGAAAAAGTAAACATAAACAAACAAATATAAAAAGGAGAGCACAAATCAAAACACCCCAAGGCCAAAGGAAATCAGGTAGATTCTGAAAACAATAAATCATTTGGAGACAATGAAGTATTTGTAATAAATATCTGTTCTTTTATATTATTTATCTGGTTCTTCCTTCTCCCCACCACAGAGCTGCTGTTAATTGTTACAAACTAATATTGTCATTCCATTTCTTGATTCAAAAGGAAGGCAGCAGAAGGGCAGGGACAGCTGGGGACAATTCAGCTAGACGTCCGTAATACAAACTAAGAGTGTACCACGTGCCAGGCATTGGGGCTATAAAAATTTCAATATGCAGTCTCTCCTCTCAAGAAGTTCAAAACTGACGATGGCTAAAGAAGCACATTTTAACTTACAAGGTGACAAGGGACAACAGAAACTGTACCCCATAATGACAGGCTTTCAATAACAGTAGAAAACCACGTGAAACAACGCATTAAAGTTTGGTTTCTCTACCACTATTCCAGGGCTGCAGTGACTCCCAGGCAGGCATTTCAGAAACCCAACCACTGAAGAGGAACTGCTCAATGGAATACCTCCTGCCACAGAACAAGTGAATTACAGCCTACCAATCCAAAAGAAGTGCAAATATATTTTTTTGTGTAAAGTACAAATAAACAAGCATTTGTTAGTCAGTATAAAAAACCCGTTTACTTGCTTTAGTTTGTTTTGTTTGGATGCTTGGCATTTACTTATATCCCCTTTCCTAGATGTTTGATGATCTTTCCACCACGTGGGTATCAGTGGGAAGGAGAGCCCGTCTTTTCTTAAAAGGCAAAAAGGCCAAGTACTCACCTTCTTACCTTCCCTTGCAGCCAGGGTGGAGGCAGTGACCCTAAGCTCAACCAAGGCCAGGCACCCACTGAGGACCCTGGGCCTACATTCAAGCTGCAGACAGAGCCCCAAAGGATTTATGGGAATGAAGAGCACAGCTTTCTCTAATTTTCTCGAACGATAATCAAAGACCTACAGCTGCCAATATCGGGACTTTAGGAAAAAGTCAAGTCTTGAAAGGAATGAATGGCTTTCAGCCACACAGTTCACAAAAATTTCAAAGCATTCTCTCCACAGATTTTTGTTGTTGTTGCTGTTATGGTTACTTCAGGAAGCAACCAATACAATTATTATTTGATAACTTTAAAATACAAAAACTAAGTAAATTCCTCAATTATGAATCCAATAAGGGCATCCTAAGATTAACGGTCCAGCTATTGACTTGAGCTTTGCAATTACCTCCTCACCTCCACTCACCCAAATCCCAGGCTAACGGGTCTGGAAGAGCAGTGATTGGGGGAGAAAAAAAAAAAAATCACCCAGCCCATCTCAAACGGAGCTCTTCTCCTAGAAATGCAATAGGAGCTCGGTAATATTTGTTGCTTGAACATAATTCCTATGACTGGGCATACATATTACATATTTCCATGAACTGCTTTCACGTAACATTTTTCATTGGCTCAGGACTTCCAGGCTTATAAACGCTTTCACGTGAATTCTCACATCTAGGCTAGCCTTGCCTGCACAGCCTCCAAACGCAAAGCGCACCCCGGAACTCAGAAACCTAGGCTCCCACAGCAGTGTTGCCTGTCTAGTTCAGCACTTCGCACACGGTGAAATTAACTATGCCTCTCGCTTATTTACTCCTTAACGAGTCTTAAGAACGTCCCGTTCATCTTCAGGCAAAACACACAAAGTGTCCCCTAAACACCAAGATTCTTAGGCCTCCTGCAAGCCAGGTCCTCTCCCAGGGGAGCATCAGCTGGGAGTCTGATTTACACCATCCCCCGCCAATTACGATTTCCACGACCACACTAACTAAGCACGCCGCACAGGACACAGACTTTTGTTCCCCAGCGCGTTTACCCCCGGTCCAACGCCTCCCCTTAAGTCTGTCTCACCGGCTCCCCCCAATTCCTACAGCAGCCCGGGGGGTGTGGGTGTTAGCAGCTCCAGCTCCGCCCTGCGGGGACCGTGCCTGGGGTGGCCCCAACACCCCCGCCCGGCAGCCCAGGGGGTGGCAGGACGGAGCCTGTCAGCCGCGACGCGTCCCCAGGACCCGCACAAGAGGAGTGCGGGGCTGGACTCCTCGGCAGCCCAAACGAGCTCTGGTGCAGCCAGGGCCAGGTGGAGTCCCGCGGCGGGCTGTACCGCCGACGGCACTGCTGGGACTCAGGTGGGCGAGGGCGCTCCGTACGTACCCGAGAAGGCAGCGGTCGCAGACGACTCCACGACTCCCCTTGCACACCGTGTACGCCAGGGGATCGGAGCGGAAGAGCAGCTCTCCCGGGCGCAGCTGCGCCAATGCGCGGAGCCCGTTTCCCCTGTCGGTGGTGCTGAACTTTTCCACCTTCAGTGGCTCCATCCTGCCTCAGCTCCGCACCTCGGACCGCAGGCGCGTCCCGCTGCTGGATCCTCGCGGGCTGCCGGGAGCCGCGCGCCTGCGTCCGGCGCGCACACGTAGGCCGAGGGGCGGGGCGGGAGGGGGCTCTGAGCATGCGCAGACAGCGTCCCAACGCGAGCGGGGCTCCAACGCGAGCCGGGCTGCAAAGCTGGCGCGGCGTCCGCGGAGTGAGCGGGAGTCAGTCGCTCGCGTCCGACTCGCTGGACCACTGGAGTCCCAGGCAACTCGGTGAGGAGAGGCGATCGTTTCCTCCCCCCAGTATTTTCTTATGACAATTGTATTGCAGACTGAAAATTGAGAAAACGCAATGAGCACCTTTGTACCTTCCACCTAGATCAAACAATTCTTGGTATTTTGTCATTTCTGAGCATTCTCCGTGTGTCTGCAGGTATGTATGCATATATATTGTTTGAACCACTTGAAAGTAAGTTGCAGACATAACATTTCACAACTAATACTTTTACATCATAATATTTTTTTTGGAAAAGCAGTTAACATTTTTTTATTCAATTACCGGGCACTCACTGTATGTCAGGCTCTGTGCGAGGCACTGGGAATATGATGAAAAAGAGGAAACAGTTCCTGATCTCAAGGAATTTATAATGGAAGGGGTGTTGGAGGGGGCGGGAAGAGGCAGCTAAGGGGGCAAAAGAACAAAAACAAACCAAACAATTTCAGCATGGTGTGTTGTTGCATATCTCAGAAGGTTGTCCCCTTATATTGCCAGGTACTTTTTTTGTAATTTGTTTTTTTCATTCACTTGATGATGTTTGTTGTGTGCAGAATATTTCCTAATTAAATACTGTAACATGCATTTCCTCACATAAGAACAATATCCTATAAAACTGCAAAATCATCATCACACCTAAAGTTATTCTGTACTAGCAAGCAAAAACCATATTCACTTAAAGTTTGGCTTTTGTAATGTTTTTTAAAAACCAGGATCCAATCAAAGGTCCATTTTCTTTCTCATGACGTTGACTTTGGTTTTTGGGGTTTTTTTTGACTTGGACTCTTTGTCTTGTAAAATGTTCTACATTCATTTGTCTGGCTGTTTTCTCATGGTGTCATTTAACTTGTTCCTCTGTTCCCTCCATTTCCTGTAAACTGCAGGCGAGATCTGGACGTTAGAGTTGAGACTTGATTTGATCCAACTGTTTAGCAAAAGCAGTTTCCAACTTATACTGTTCACTTCTGATTGCATCACATCAACCTTGAATGTGCATAATGTCCCACTATTAATCAAACTAAGTTTGATTAGTTGGTTAAAGTGGTGGCTGCTAGAAGTCTTTGTTATAAAAGTACATTGTACCTTTGCAATTAGTATGCACTCTCTAGGGGGATACTCTGGTGCTGACCCTGTATTACATAATAATACAACATAATGCAATATTCATAACATCCTATAATGAGAATGGCATATTCAGTAACAGAAGCTAAAGGTTCTTTTTCTTAGTAAGGGACTCATTTTATTGTGAAATGGGCAGTCCTGCTTTCCAGAATTCTTAAATCATAAATTACAAGTATCAGGTCCCAGATTTCCTATACAAAGACAGCTCAGAAACTGTCAAGATGACTATTTTTTAAGGTTGCCTGGGAGGGACCACATTACCGTTTAGATTTGTCATACAAACAGAAGCCCGGAATTCCTAGGCTTTGTCCTATCCTGCACTCAACAAACTGGGGGGAGGTTTCTTCTGTATGAAAACAGTAGATGGAATGTAAAGAGAACTGGAGGGTGTTATCAGAATTCATGACACATGGAGTAGAGGCTTCTATACCGTAAGTAACATGGGAATCCTGGGTAGGATTCTGAAACTGACCATCTTTTTCCAAGTGTTGGTGAAGATTTGATGTTTTCAATGAAAATCCTTACTAATAGGCTTTACAGTTAGTGTTCACCAGGAATCTAAATTGAATTTCTAAAGTACACAAAAATCAATGCTTTCTCACCCTATTTGTTCCATTACTTTCATATCTTTGCTTTTAATGAGCAAATTAAAACCAAGCACATAGAATGTTGTGCCCAATTCCCCATAAACTCTAATTGAAGGTTTAACATACTATTTTATTAGCAAGAGGTAAATTAAGTAGTCACTATAAATGTTTAATAGAGAATTGCCCAGCAGTTTTAGTAATAAGCCAAATGAAATTTAATCAAGAATCACTGGATTATTTTAAAAGTGTATCATATGTCTCATCGGGTAACTAGAAGTGCCATTTCAAGCCTTAGAATGGTGCAAATAATAACTGACAGAGAATTAAACAACCAAAAAAAACCCTTTTATTTCTTTATTAATCCAAAGGTGCAGGCTTGTGGCTTGGAGGTCACTAACCGGAGTCATCACTTCGGGAGTGAATGTGCTAATTTCTGTTAGATTCAGAAGAGTCCCTGTGGTAATGTAGGAATGGAAAGCTATTGATGAGTGCCTTTAAGATAGTGTTTGTATTAGGGCTCTTGGTTGAAAGTGATAGAATTCCATCCCAAACTAGTTTTAACAAAAAAGGAAATTGGCTTCAGGCATTTGCTTGGCTTTGGACAGGTATTTGACTTGGGGTGTGGTTAGAGCCAGGAGCTGAAATGTGATCAGAATGCCATCTCCCTACCTCCTTGTGTTAGCTCTGCTTTGTCTGTGTTGACGTCACTCTCCCAGATTTTCCTTATATGGTGGGCAAGAGAAATTTTCCCCTCTAGGAGATGCACTTTTCATAATATATTTTCAGATGAGTATAGAATATCACAGGTAAGGCCACATAGTCAAAGCCTTTTCACTTTGCACATGCAAAACCAGGGCCCAGATAAATAACCCGCCAAGTACCATTCTGCAATTTAGTGATGAGAGAACAAATGGCAATATTCCTTAACAACATAGAACTGTTTTCTACCCTAATATACAGCATGCCTGTTTTGGTACCCATCACCTTCTGAACTCAGACTGCATTCTTAGACATTCTAGACACTATGAAAATTAGACAGATAACGTAACGTCAGGTTAGGAACTATAAGGGAAAGAAGAGGATTCAGAATTCCCAGCCAGATTGATTTGTAAGCCAATGATAATAGTAGGGAAGTCAGGAAGTTACTAATATGCCTTAGATATTATGAAGCGCTATGACAGCAAACAAACCTAATTCAGGAGATCAGGCTTCTCAGCTAAAATCCAGTAGCTTCTTCAACAATTTACGAAAATATCCTTAATTTCATTTAGGTTCAGATAAAGGTCTAACTTCAGATAAACTTTCTTGATAGAACAAAAATGCAAGAGACTTTTGAATAACAGACTGAATTATTCATCATGTACTTTGACTGCACATGACAGA